>CATIWQ010086134.1:0-34252 GCA_949673415.1 Euphorbia schlechtendalii | reverse complement strand
ATAAATATACAAAAATCTAACAAAGTAACTAAAAACCAAACTAAATGTAAACCAATGCAAACATGGAACTAAACACCCAAAATGACATCGAATTACGTCCTGTTTTACACCGAAATTGATCGAAAGATAGGTCCGAAACGGACCCTATCATGGTACTGACAACACTTGTTTATATTTAGAACTTTTATATTATCAGTAGAAAAGTGACGAACAAGTATTTGGCATCATTGCCGGGGAAGGAAAGTGCGTACTAGAGATCAAATATCAGGAGACTACGGTACGTTTTTATATTTTGCTTTTATTTCACTTATATATCTATTTGTTATTGCATTTTGTGTCTAAAATGTTTACTATGCATTGGGATAAGTTTTGTGGTGAATACATGATTGATAGCTTAATTGATACATGCGTAGATGAAATATGTCATGTTACATCTCATGAAGAGTCAACATTTGAATCCCTTGAAAATTTAGAATATTCCTCTAAAACAAAAAAATTAGTTAGAGAAGATGATCATATACCACCTTCAATAGATAAACCAACCTTAGTAGAATTGAAGTTGTTGCCTAATCATTTGAAGTTTTCATTTTTAGGAAGCAACAATACCTTACCCATTATCATTTCTAGTAAGTTATCTGATTTGTAAGAAGAAGCATTATTGGAGATAATAAGGGGTAGAATAAGGAGTATTGGCTGGCAAATTTTCGATATTAGAGGGATTGGCCCTAATATAGTGATGCATTCTATTAATTTGGGGAATGATAGTAAACCTAATGTAGAAGGGCAATGAAGATTGAATCCTCACATGAAGGAAGTTGTTAAGAAGGAGATTATTAAGTTGCTAGATGTAGGAATTATCTATCCGATTTCAGATAGTGAATGGGTCAGTCCTATCTAGGCTGCCCTAAGCCTATGCCTATGCCTACATCTAAGCCCACTTGCTACCACCATCATGACTTCCTACCTATAAAAGGGAAACCAATCTTCTCCATAAGGTAACTGCTACTTGTAGAATACACCATTATCACCTCTCCCAAATCACTAACTTTTGCATCAGAGGGTCTTCACAAGAAACCCTTTCGGCCGGAGACTTGTTTTGCACGATCTGAGGATGTTGAAGGCTGTGGACTTCACCCGATGGATAACAAATTGGTGCGGTGAGCGTGGAGTTCACTTGTTCGACCTTGGGATCTACGTCCTTGATGTGATCTATAAACTTAAATCTCTACCTCTCAAGGAGATCCTTTTGAATAAAAGTCACCCATGGTGGTTCAACAAATAAAGGGCAGAAGGAGAAGAGTGGGTTTTCAAAGCCATATCTATTTTTCAAAGCTTATTTGAGAGGCAAAAAATCCTGTTCAAGCTAGGCTAGCACAATTATTTAGTGATTAATTAAGTAAAGGAGAAGGGAAATGAAGAAAGGAATTAGAGGGCTAATGCTTCTCCATCGGCGTCACCCATTCAAGCTTCGACGTAACCCATTTAAACTTCAACATTTATACGCATTAGGCGTGACCCATCCATGCTTCGGCGGTTCTGTGTGTTCGGTGTGACCCATTCAAGCTTTGACGATTCCACACATTCAGCGTGACCCATTCAAGGTTCAGCTTTTATACGCATTCGGCGTGACCAATTCAAGCTTCGATGGTTCCGCACATTCGGAGAGACCCATTAAAGCTTCAGTGTTTATATGCATTTGGTGTAATCCATTCAAGCTTCGGAGATTCCGCATGTTCGTTGTGACCCATTTAAGCTTCGGCATTAATACGCGTTCGACATGATCCATGTAAGATCGGAGGTTCCGCATGTTCAGCATAACCCATTTAAGCTTTGGCGTTTACACACATTCGGGATGACCTAGCCAAGCATTGGAATTTACGCCCATTCGGCATGACCTATTTAAGCTTCGATTTTTCCTCACATTCGATGTGACCCATTAGAGCTTCGATAGTTCTGCACGTTTGGCATGACCCGTTCGAGCTTTTGCATTTGATACACTCTCGGAATGATCTAGGAAAGTTCGGCGGTTCTACATGTTCGGCGTGACCCATCCAAGTTTCGGTGTTTCCGCTCATTTGGCGTGACCCTTCGACAGTTCGGTACATTTGGCATCATGCATTCAAGCTTTGTCATTTGCATGAGTTCGGTGGTACTCATTCGATCTTCGATGGTACCCATTCGATCTTTGGCATTTCCGTGCATTCGGCGTGACCCATTCAAGCTTCGTCATTTTTGGCGCTTTCGGAGTGACCCATTCAAGTTTCGGTGTTTCCTCTCATTTGGCGGGACCCACTCAGCTTCGGCATGGGTGATCGGCACTTAACTTTGGCAATTTAAATCCTGATGAGATCCAACAATGTCTAACTTCGACGCCACTGCCCCAGTTCGGCACAAGTTCCTATCGCTCCTAACCATGACTGTCTATTAGCTCGGTAAGCCCGTGACCCCTGTAACTAAAAATGAAATAGCATACAACTCAAAATTAATAATTGAATCAATTCTCGAAATAATAAAATAATCCCACTCATAGAATTATTGTGCAGCGTAGCTCATGATGTAAATTCTAACATGGGATCTTACTTTATTTATAAATCAGCAATTTGTGAATATTTGCTTACTGTAACTTATCATATTTCATGCATATGTTGAATGTTAACTCTTGAATCTCACATATAATTTTGTATCTCTGTGTTATTAACCAACATACATTGGTAGCTTACATCATTACTAATGCTTTCAAACGTGAGTCTTACTACATAATGACACTTTTATATCTATTCATTGTTCCATATAAATAAACCATGATAAATGGGGACAAACAAGGCAACTAAAGCTCTTCAAGTCTTCAAATCATCAACATAGGCTCATCAAATACAGACATGCTCTTCTCGATTGGCGATAGAAAGTCGTCAAAGCATGGTTTGCTCAATAATTCGGCATAACTCAAGCTCCATTTATACTTTGGTATCCGTTAGGAGAAGTCCACTATCTTCAACGTCCTCGGAACTTGCAAAACAAGCCTCCAGCTATAAGTGTTTCGGTGAAGACCCTGCGATGTTAAAGTCAGAGATTTTTAGAGAGGTGGTGAGTGTGTTCTCAAAGTACCAGTTACCTTATGGAAAATATTGGTTTCCCTTTAAGGAAGTCATGATGGTGGTAGCATGTGGGCTTAGATGTAGGCATAGAAATAGGCTTAGGGCGGCCTAGCTAGGAGTAGGCTTAGGTGTAGATGAGCTTATCTTGATATCATACTTGATTCTTCCAATACACATGTCTTCTGTGATTAACAACTTGCATTATTTACAAAAATTATATGGGAAAATCCCATTTTGCTCTTCTAGTTGAATTCGATTTTAGGACAATGGAGGTAGCTACGAAATTTCTCATGAAGGAAGACAAATCTCTCCCTTCCCGATAGACCTCCTTGATGGAAGGTGAGACATTCCTCCCTCCTCGATGGCATTCCTCCCTTCCAGATGGACCTCCCTGATGGAAGGTGAGACATTCATCTCTCCTCGATGGTTGAAGCAAACATCAGGCCACTTCCAATGTAAAACGTGAGAAATTCCTCCCTTCCTAATGGACCTCCCTGATGTAAGGTGAGACATTCATCTCTCCTCAACCATCGAAGCAAATATCCGGCCACTTCCAAGGCGGAAGGTGAGGGATTCCTCCCTTTTCGATGGACCTCCCTGATGGAAAGTGGGACATTCTTCCCTCTTCAATGATCGAAGTAAGCATCCAGTCACTTCCAAGGTGGAAAGTGAGAGATTCCTCCCTTCTCGATGGACCTCCTTAATGGAAGGTGAGACATTCTTCCCTTTTCGATTACCGAAGCAAGCATCGGGTCACCTCCAAGGCAGAAGGTGAGACATTCCTCCCTTCTCGATGACATTCCTCACCCCTTGATGGTTCTCCAAGATGGAAGGTGAGGCATTATCCACTCCTCCCTCAAGATCAAAGAAAGAATTCACCACCACTCAAGCCTACAGGCCGAGATCCTTAGAGATCCCCTAGTGCTTTTTATTTTTGGAATTAAAGCATCACAGCCTGTTAGGCTGCGATCCCTAGTGATCCCCTCTGCGCTTTTATGCTTTGAAATTAAAGCACCAGAGCTGGCAGGCCGCGACCCCTAGTTGTCCCCTCTATGGTCTTATGCTTTAAAATTAAAGCATCACACCCCGCAGGCCACGATCCCTAGTGCTCCCCTTGTTGCTTTTTTCCTTTGAAATTAAAGCATCACAGCCCATAGGCCATGATCCCCAGTGGTTCTCTCAGCATAGTTATCAAGCACTATCATGTATTAAACTCGTAGGTGCACAGTGTAAAATCATGACCTCAACAAATGAAATGACTCCGTTGGCGATATGGATGTAAATGTCACCAACTTTGGCCCTAAGGAGCCTCAATGATCGAAAGAGGGGGGGACTTCTGATATCAAGATAAGCTCATCTACACCTAAGCCTACTCCTAGCTAGGCTGCCCTTAGCCTATGCCTATGCCTACATCTAAGCCCACTTGCTACTACCATCATGACTTCCTACCTATAAAAGGGAAACGAATCTTCTCCATAAGGTAACTACTACTTGTACAATACATCATTATCACCTCTCCCAAATCGCTAACTTTAGCATCGAAAAGTCTTTGCCAGAAACACTTCTGGTCGGAGACCTGTTTTGTAAGATACGAGGATGCTGAAGGCTGTGGAGTTCACCCGATGGATACAAGTTACTAACTTTTCGTTAGTTTTAAGTTATTTCCATGATAACATATATGGAGGACATTTAGGATAAGTAAAAACCATTGCTAATGTTTTTGAGAGAGGGTTTTTTGGCTAACATTGTTCAAGGATGCTAAAGATTTTGTTCAGAATTGTGATAATTGTCAGAGAATAGGAGACATAAGTCGAAGAGATGAAATGCCATTGAAAAATATCTTAGAAGAGGAGCATATTTATGTTTGGGGTATAGATTTCATGGGAGCATTTCTTAACTCTAAAGGTAATACTTGTTGTAGTTGATTATGTTTCAAAATGGTTTGAGGCTAGCGAGTATAGTAAGAATGATGCTAAAGTAGTTGCTAAGTTTCTTAAGCAATTATTTAGTAGATTTGGAGTTTCTAGGACCGTAATTAGTGATGGAGGTTCACATTTCATCAATAAGACTTTTGAAAGCTTGATGCATAAGTGTGGAGTACATCATAAGGTTGCTACACCATATCACCCTCAGACTAGTGTTCAGGTAGAAATTTCTGATCAAGAAATTAAGTGGTTTCTCAAAAAGACTATCTCAAATTCTAGGAAGGATTGGTCTACTAAGTTAAATGACACCTATTTGTATGACACCCTACAAGTTGGTTTATGGAAAGGCATGTCATTTACTGGTAGAATTAGAGCATAAAGTTTTATGGGCTTTGAAGAATTTGAATATGGATTTACACAAAGCTGGTGAAAGAAGAAAGTTGGATTTAAATGCGTTAGAAGAACTACGTTTGTCATTATATGAAAATGCAAAGATCGATAAAGAGAAGACAAAACAATGGCACGATGCAAAACTATGGGAAAAGAAGTTTAAGATTGGAGAAAAGTTCTGTTATATAATTACAGACTTCACTTATTCCCTGAAAAATTAAAATCTCATTGGAAGGGACCTTACAAAGATATTCAGGTTTTTGACAATGGAGCATTGGAATTGAAAGCCGAAAATGGAGTAATATTTCAAGCCAATGGCTAAAGATGCAAACCTTATCTCGAAAATAAATTTGAACAACAAGACATTGATGTTCAATAACTATCTTCACCATAATCAATCTAGGTATGTAAATAGTGAATATTTATTATATATATTTAATAAATTTGTTTTTCTTAGATTTTCTAGGTACTAAGTCAAAAAATTGAAGAAATAGAAGGATTAAAGAAGGTCACGATCGTGACAATAGATCGCTCTCATGAGTTATACAACAAAGCCTTTTATTCCTGTTTTGAAGAAAATCATGATCGCAACATGCCTTCGTGATCGCGACACGGGAAAAATATGAACGTTGCAGATCACGATTAACACGTGACAAATGGCTGAAACAACCATTAACGACTAGTTTTAAGGAAAATGGCTATATTGACTATTTTAACCAATCAGAGACCTATTAGAACTCTATATAAAAGTCTAGGTTAAACCCATAACCACCATAACCTTCCTACAAGTCTTTCTCAAGTTCTAATTCTTTCATAAACATCTTTATTCTTCTACAATTCACAACCTTTTCAAACATTACTTCAACCACAATCATGACTCGTGTTAAGCAACCCCACAAACTAAAGAAGAGAACTCCCAAATTTTTAAGAAGAATACGGTTATCCTTTTCCTATCCGGACATGTGAGGAAGGGAAAAGATTTCAAGTTCTAAACAAATTAGAGATAACCGGCATGATCTTTCTTGACTTGGTTTTCTTGGAGATATTGGGCCTCCATGATCAGATGGGGATGTATATCTCTGATCTTGGATTAAGCAAATTTTTGGGGATGTGATTTCCACAAATTCGTGAGTGGATTTTGGAATATCTTGTGACATTCAACTTTGAAGACAATAAGAAGAGGGCTATCCAATTTCGCAACCGAGGAAAACAGTAACCAGTTACATGATATGATGAATACTTGGTTTGGTTTTGAAGTTGAAAACTCATCAAGTATGACGGATTCGTTTCAAGAAAATCGATTTTGGGCAGATTTGATGGGTAAGCTAGTTTTCGATCCCAAAAGTTCCCTAAAGAAACTGATTATGGATGAATGTATTCTCCTACTCCACAAATTCCTCGCCACTTCGGTATTTTGTCAGGTGGAGAACAAGAAGGTCCAAAAGCGGGATTTGTTTGTTCTCTCTTGCACGATGAATAAGAAAAAAAGCTGAGTTTGTAGATTTCATATGGGACATAATGAATAAAAACTCATCAAGCATGAGGAACAAGATTGGGGTGGCTGAAATTATAACCGCTATTGTAATGGAAGCATGAAAATAACTTCCCTATGTTCAACAACCGGGTGAGTATTTTCTATATATGGATGGGAATTACTTGAAAAATACCAGACTTCTTCAAGGGAACGATGGTATCTTTTCTATCTACCCCTACTCCAGCTGCACAAGGAAACTAATCTCAAGTCATGAGGACACTTTCGCTGGCCCATCCGATCCAATTGCTAGACATCATCCTGGAAAAGCTTCGATGAATGAAGAGGAAAATGAAGATGAAGATGAAGAAGAAGAAGCATTGGAAGATTTGAAGGCTGATATGCAGCAAAAGCTAGACAATTATCTAGCGGAACTTGAACTAATTAAGAAAGACAAGAAAATTCTAAAAAAGAGTAATAAGTTGATGCTACAAAAATTACTATCTTTCTTTAGAAAAAAAATTGTCAATTTACTTCTAGTCCCCCAGATTCTCCTTCATAATCAACGGGTTTATTCTTTTCTTTTCTTTTTAAAATTTAGACTAGTTGTTTGTTTTTCATTTTTCATTTTTTCGTTTCTAGTTAAGTCTCTCACAATGAGGACATTGTGTTCTCTAGTGTGGAAGTGCACTTGTATAAAATCCTGAAAATCCAAAAAAATCAAATAAAATTAAACAATTGAAGAATGAAAAATTTTCTTGATTTTATGTTGTTTATACCTTATCCATACTTGTACTATACTAACATATGTTCTAAGGTTATTGGGAGTGTTAGGTATTACAAGTTCAATGTTGGTGCAAATTTCGAACAAAATTTTTGTTTTGAGTATGAGCGCACGTTGAGAGTGTGAGCGCTTTAGTATATTTGCACAACATTTAGCATTTGGCAAGGATGAGTGGTGAGTAACATTCAATAGAAACATTCCAAGTAAGTGTTGATATATATTTCAATGCAATATGTATTAGTATAAGTTATATAGTTTTAATTTAATGTTACTAATAACTTTTGAGTGGAGTAATATCTATTAGTGTTCTTGCTATGAGTTTTATATGCTATTCTCGAATACGTCCTAAAAGTATTGAGTGTTTCTAAAGTCTAGGGAAACTTTAGCCATAATACTTTGAAAGTGATCAATAAAGGATGAGGGCATTGAGAGAAAATCAAAAGAAAGAGATGATAACCAATGAGTTATGCAAAAGGTGAGGAATGGTATGGAGTAGAAACTGCAACCATTCAATGAGTGAAAAATAAAGTAGCATAGCATGAAAAATGGGTAAAAAGTACAAATCTGTACTTCAAAAACATATGCTGAAAAATGAGAGAAAGTGGTATGGAGCATAAAATGCAACCACTAAAAAAAGGGGAGAGTGGTATGGAGCATAAAATGCAATAACTAAGAGTGTTTAGCATCCTAGGTTACCTAAAAATGCCTTGAGATCAATATTTTCAAAGTGTGCTCCCTTTGTCCTCTATACTTTATACTATACTTGAGAGAAGGAAATATTCGAGCGAGCATATAATACTTATATGAAGATGTAATTCGGTTGGCCTTCCATTAAGAACAAAGGTATGCAACTGAACTATATAAATTGCACATTATTAATTTGTGGGAAATTTTGTATACTTTTCTTGAACCTTATGCAACATGGAAATGTGGTGCTCACTACAATAGTCTTTCGCTAAATGAGGTATGAACTTGAATTACTATTTTATACACTTATATTGTGTTTACCATTAGGACAAGGCAAAAGTTAAATGTGGGGGTGTGATAAGTGTATAATTACACTTATTATCTTGATATTTTTAATCATAAAATGATGTGGTTTAGAGTCATTTTATACTTCATATAAAAGATTTCACATGGTATGTAGTTGTTTTTTATGCAAGTGCAGAAACTAGGTGAATCTATAGAGTGAAATGATCAAAGATGGAATTTTATGCAAAAAGAGTGAAAAAGGTGCAAAAGGATGCGTGGAATGTAAGGAATTGGCTTATGATTGAAGTTGTCAAAGATAGGAGAAGTTGCAAAAAAGAATCATGTAGAAAAGCATAAGTCACAATCATGTCATGATCGTGATTCCTACTCACGATTGTCCAAATCATACTCGCAACTATCTATCACGATTGCGACTTATCATTCTTCACAAATAGTTAGTTACCAACTTACATTCACGATTGGAACATGTATGTCATGCTCGCGAATCGTGACAGGCTTGATAAACTCTTCTCAACTTCCAACCGCCGGATAAGAACGATCAACCGCCGTCAACCGCAAACTATCAGATGAAGAGACACCTTTTAGAGACAATGCAACCACGAAAAGGTGCCTATCCATTTAAGATAATGATGAAATCTTGCATCCAATCACATTGAAGATGATGCAACCCTTTACCAATGGACATGACTATTTGTTTGGATAAACTCAACCTTTCACACTATATAAATAGAGGTTAAAATCAACCATTTCGTGTAGTGGTAGAAGAGAGGAAATTAGCATCGGCAGCAGCAGATAGAGAGTGAAAGTTATTTAGATTTCGCTAAGTTCAATGTGTTAGAGAGAAAAATGTATAAGTGATTCGATTCTTGTTTCAATCACTATATTTCTCCACAAATTCGAGCGATTGTTGTATGAGTGTAATTGCAAAGCACTTATCAATAAAATTTTCTATTCTTCAACATTTATTTGTTTAATATTCACAAGGAATAGAATCCTAATGAAGGTTCTGTACGAGTCAAGACCAAATTCAAAGTAGACGTAGTAATTGCGAGAATTGATGACTCCCATTAAAGAGTGGATACAGTTTGATCAACTTTAGCTTTCACTTGCATACCTTACAACTTTACTTTGTTTTCTACTTATACTTTCTAATTCAAATTTTATGATATGTCTATGTGCCATAACAAGTATTTCGTCTTGTGTCACTTATATTAATGAAGTTATATGCTTTCAAATTGACTTTAAGTGTAGTTTCAAGGTTAACAAGAATGAGTATAATCACTGGATTTGTGATTATAATGCTCTTTAGTGAGCCAACAATTTTGAAGTGGTAACTTGGTAAATATGGCTATGTGAGAGTGACCCGTACTAAGTATAGTATTATTGTTGTCCAGGTTTTTATAAGTGTCATAATTCATTTACCCTAGATTTAGAAAAGTCATTTCATGTGTTACTCTGTGGTGAATTATAGGATATTTGGGGATCTAGAACCGAGTTTGTTGAAGTTATCTAGTGCATAAAACATTCTTGATTATTTTGCCTATTTTACTCCACTATACTTGTTCTGAGGGAATATCTATATGCTTTGTATCTTCTCGAATCTGTTCATGCATTTGTCCATTCATCAGTCTACCATTCAAAACCTTCAACTTATTTTATGTTTTTTGTTCCGTAATTCTAATTGATCCTTAGAACTGAATTCCTTCCCTGTGGGATCGATAACTTTTAAAACAACATTGAAGCAGTTATCATCATTTTTCTATATGATAAGCGGTTCTGATAACACCTGTTCATATTTAGAACTTTTATATTATCTATAGAAAAGTGGTGAACACCATCATGTAAAAAGCTTTATTCACTAGTCTATAGATGGCTTATCGCAACAACGAAAAATGTTGCCTAAAGTGCCAAAAGTGTTGCGAAAGCACTTGTCGCAACAATTTTTCATGAAAAAAGTCGTTGGTGATGCTTCCCTACTGAAAAGTCATTTTCGCAACACTAAGAAATGTGTTGCGACAAGTGACTTTTCGCAACACCTTTTTAGTACTTGCAATGACTTCTGTTGTGTTGCAAAAAATACCCATCGCCGTCAATGTTAACATCCGTTATTTTTTTCGTAACACCTTTGTTGTTTTATCATATTTGCAACACCATGTCACAACACCATTTTAAAAATACTTATGTCGCATTTGAAACATTTTTTACTGTTACTACAACACATTTGTAAAACACTTAATTGATGTCATAATTAAAAAAATTGAAATTTATTTTCTTATATAATTCTTAATGCATAATATTTGATTGCATACAAATTCAATTGAAACTAAAAAATACAAAATACTATACAAACTAAAAATAACATTACTAAAAGTATATAGTGTTTCCAATTAACATGCCACCATTCTTCATTCAATATATTCATATAGACTTCTCTTCTATCACCTTCCTTTTCAAACTTTATCTAATCTCCTCACTCTCTAACTTTTCCTCAGGTGCTGTGGCAATCAACTTGTCAAACTTTTCGGTCTTTCCCAGCAAGATTTCAATCTACGAGCAAACAAATTCATGTTGGTCAGTCATTTTCTCTATGAAATGAAGGATAAAATGGTTATTAACTACTAACCAAGATCATTTTCGTTGTTTGATACACTACCCAAACAAATTCAAAAGACATCTCATACATCCTTGATGTGCATAATTTTAGAGAATAACTCAGAAAGATATGTAACACGGTAAATTGAGTGCAAAGACTCGTGAAAAATAGGAAATGAGACAAGATAAGATCTAACAGCAACTTAAAGATGCTTGGCTAGAATATAAGATTCAAGGAACTTTCTTGTATATCAAATGGTCAAAGAACATTCATAAGTGGTTGAGTACCTCTCATGTTTTCAACAAGCATCAATTTATTAAGTGTATATACAAACTATAGTACCAATCCTATGCATCACTCCGGCATTCCTTGTATTTATCACGAGCATGAACATCATAAGCACGGTTATTGCATTTGCACCAAATACCATAATAGTACGCATGATAAAAAATACATATAAAACATTATTGTACCTTATAGAACACAATCACGAAGAAAACCCTAACAGATGTAGGTGAGATATGCATTGGAATTTGGTTCTCAATAGATTGTGTGGACATTAGATAGGTGGAAGGAAGTGCTGATACGATTTGAACATTAGCTCTTAAGATCCTCTTGAAATGTGCCGCGTCAAAAAAGTCAGAAAATTTAAAGACCTTTGTTGACTTGAACAAATTACTATTTTCAAGCCCTCAAAACAATGGCTAAACATATATCTTATTGTTTAAGTTAAATATTTAATGTAAAGAAAGTCATCAATGTAGAGATATTAATGCCTAAAATACAATTAAAATACAAAAAGAAAAAGACAAGAAGAAAGAATTAATATAGAACTGCTCACTCAAATGAAAAGTCAAGCACTCCTATTATTTATTTCCATTGGATCAAATAAATAATAGGAGAAATTTGAACATAAATTATTAGGTAATTACAAATGTTGTAATGGAATGGTCTGGCGTCTGGACATACATGATAAGGTTTCAGTTGTTAAAGAACTAGAATAAAATGCGTTTAAACAACAATAGTTTTCTTTCTGTCCAAAACATTATATAATATAACAAATAAGGACCAAAGAATATCGACAGATTCCACTCATTATATACTAAGTGATACAACTTTTTGACTTGAAATATTGTTTTTGCAATTTGTTGGAAAAAAATTTTGTAGAAGCCATGATTGACTCTATATATAGCAAGAACTTGAAGTTGGAAATTTTGTAGATTATTGTATATAGCAAGAACTGAATTAGCAGTCATGACTATATAGCAATAATCAAAAGTGAGTGTACACAGCAAAATTTCTAATTTCAACTTGAAAACCAGAAATGAACTAGTAGTAAGCTAATATAAGAAACTTCTCCTAAAGTAGAAGTAAAAATGTAAATGAGAACGAGATTATAAAAGAAACATACAGGGATGAGATGGAAGAAGCAATGAGAGAATGTGAATAAGATCTCCCCACTACCAGTCTCTGCTTTGGATCTCCCCACGTTCAGTCTCTGCTTTGGCTCTTAGATCATGCAAAAAAATAGCATTTCAGATGAAATTTTAATCAGAGAACTAACCATATGCACACATAACCCAATTAGAGATTGAGAGCTTTAAACAGAGATGAAATGTTAATCAGAGAACCAACCATAGTTATTTACCATAGCTATGATGCAAATGCCACATCAAGTCATTTATTTTGCCCCTGGAGAGAAAGGGTGCGGCATATTCATCTGTTCCACCTTTCCAAATGTGTCGTGATCCCAAACTTCTACGATAAGCATTTCGCGTAATATATCCTCCACAACGAAATCAAATGTTTGATTCCATACCTAGTTAAACTGTCGTTCAAACTATCTACAAAAACAAAGAGAAACATGTTTAAATAATACAAAAATCATGCTGAACTTGTCTAATCAACTCCATAGAAAGCATAAAAAGAATCTAGTCTAACACAAACTATTTGAAGCATTGGCCAAAAGTTGGGCACAAAAACTCCAATAAATAGAAAATGTAAAATTATCACAAAAAGGACAAAAATGGCATTTCAGACATAAATGTAAAATCATCAAAAAAGGAAGAACCTTTTTATCATCACAAAAAGGAAAAAAATATGGCATTTCGGACATAAATAAATCCATATCTGAACAAAACACAAAAAGATAATGAAAAGAGCGTTGATGTGATCGAAACTAGGCATATTTAAGTAATATTGAGATTGGAAAGGCTAAGTTATGGGTGTCACCAATGCTCAAGAGGTTCTGCTTTAACAATGAAAAAGGCAAAGTACACAAAAGAGAATATCTCATCAATTTTTTGTTCCAATTCCCATTAAGCTGGTGAAGAATTAGACAAGATGAGGTTTCAATATATAAACCATTTGCAAACGAGGTTTCATGACATAACATATCAATTAAGGTAGGAGTGACCTATCAATACTCGATCAAGATTGAGACACGTTAGACATTATCTCTTATATAGTTCCCAATCATGTTCTTCCATTTCTCTCTACGTTTCTGTCATGTAACATATTAATATTAAGGTAGGAGATACTTGCTTTAATTCCTTCATTGTCCAATATGTATGGCCTTTAAATATAGTACATGCAAAAGAAAAGGACCAACTAATTCAAGTTGCATAAAGATTAAGACTTCACCTTGAAAATGAACACACGATTGAACAAAAGAAAAAATTAATTATAATGAGCATGTAATCTCAGGAGTAGTGAAATCGAAAAGAACACATGATTGAACAAAACAATAAATTCTCATGAGCCAATAATTATATTGGATAGCATTTGTTCTAACTTCGACCATCAATACTAAATGATTATTCACAAAATACATACAAGGGAAATGGTAAAAACTCACATCCTTTTAGTCAAGAAGATTGATACATGATTGGTCAGAAGGCACAGACTTGGACATTTATATAAAAAAGTAGATCCCAAAAGGATACATTCTTTAATCAATAATGTAAACACTTAAGTTAGTCACCAAAAGATTACAAAATAGACCAATAATATATACTAAAAATAATTATTCTAATCACCTTAGCAAGACCACCGGTGAGAGACATCACTTTGGCACCAACTGGCGGTATTAGAGGCTCAGGTACTTACAACAAGAAAAACATCAAGTCAATATTACTTCTATTGCTCATTAATTAATCAACCCACCCTAATATTTTCAACCAAATATCAAGAAGAATCTACCTTGAAGATTGATTTTCCTCGCCTGTAGCTAAATTAAATAAATGTCAATGCAACAACCAAAAGCTAAAGATATTATGACATAAAAAAACATTCCAAGGGAATAAATATCATTCCATGAAATTAAGATGTTAGTTCTTACACTCCTAATTTGTTCCATTTTCTTACCCCATATAAATAATTAACATGCTCAGCCAGCTCACGAGTCAATTCTAGATGTTGCTTTTGATCCTCCCCAACTGAGACAAAGTCAGACTATAGAGGCATGCTGCATATTGTAAGGACTGTGCTTATTTGATAAATAATTTTTCATCATTCAATAACACAACTAGAAAGTAGACAGTAACTAAGTGTAACTTTCATGATAATATAATTGTTAACATGCAAGGGATTAGAGAAAAAAATGAAGAGAATTTTCACACAATGTGATTTAAATGACCATTTGGGTACAACTAAACATGTTATAAAAAGATCACGGTGGTCATGATTTCAAAAACATAAAAGAAGGAAAAGGTATTTTTAGCATTTGCTTATGATATGTTGTCAAAACAAACAAAACCCAAATCAGAATTAAATAATGGATAATAACCTAAATAAAAGCGGAGAACAATAAGGAAAACATATATATAACAGCAAACCATCATTAAATATAAGTTCAAATGCCACCAAGAGATGAGCAGGTGCTCCCTCATTTTCTCACCATATTTCTCTCGCAATTGAGCATTTACAATCTCCTCAACAAGCTTTACTTATGGTTAAAGTGAAAGACATATGGCCAGCAAAGCATAAATCTGCTCATTTTTTTGGAATCTGCTCGTATTGGCGAGATTTCTAATGATATTGCTTGGTTTTGTACATGTATAATAGAATCTTATTAAACTCACGAATGGCATCCACATACCTAAAGAACATAATGATGATTGGAGAATCTCAATGAATAAGATGTGCAAAGTGACATTTTAACCAGATACCCAATCAGAATTAAAGCACACTAAACATGCAACACAGAAAAAAATAACAATAATATAAGGGCATGAACCTTTCTCCTCAAGCAGGGGACTGAATGGTAATTCTCGATGAAGGGTAAGTAGTTCGGAATAACAAAAGGCAGTGTTTGTGTTTCCTTCCTCCTCGCACTAAATGATGTTTACAAAACTATTGTACTCTATATAACCTATTATATCACAAACCCTCCATTCCAACAAAACTAACATAAAAAACCATATAACCAGTGGAATCATCTAAAATCTAATTAATTGGAAGACAATATGGGATCGAAATTAAAAGAAATACCTCCCAATTAACACCACAAGCACTTCAAAAGATATTTCAATAATCTGTAGCAGTACTTTTGTATTCCTCAAATCGCCAAACAAATGCAAATTAAATTACTCAATTAGTTAAGTACTCTTATGAGAGGTTTTAAGAAATAAATCAGCTACAATACAGAGCAATTAACCTCAATAACAAAACCCAAAGTAATCAAAGTTGACTATCACTAGTTCGAAATTGCGACCACTGATTAATTGAATTCACAAGACAAAAATGATTGAAAGAAGGAAAACAAAAACTAACCTTAATGAAGCAGGGTTTGACAATGACGCTCAAATGACAAGATTGCAGCAGGGATTGTTTCAATTTCGGAAAAGATTAATAAAATTGGAAGAATGATTGATGAACTTAGGAGGGATTAGGTATTTTTCAAGAAAAACCACGATTTCAGGGAGAGGAGAGGAGTGAATTTGTGCTTTATATATTTTCTTACTTAATTTTTAATTTTTTAATTTTTTAATTAATTTTTTCCATCAATTAACTAGTGGGAGATTTCCCACCAGTCAATTTTTCACTATTCATTGCATTTTTTGCAATGGTTAGACTGAAAGTGTTGCAATGAAAGTGTATTTAATCAACAAAAATATCTATTGCAACACTTTTTATAATGTGTTTCAAAAAATCTTTTTTTTTTATAAAAAATTGCAACACTTCAATGGAACACTAGCCATACTGGTTGCGATAGGCCATCTATGACGTAGTGATTCATATATATTTTCATAGCCAAATTACCTCCAAAACATTTCTTATGAAGCATGTTAATCCCTTACGAAGCTATAACAATAGAATCATGGATTTTTAGACCTTTGCGAAAAAGGTATTGATTCGTCGAAATTATTCTTATTGTAATTCCCCCAAATGATCGACTATTATTTTGGTAATAATCTGGTAAAAAAAATTTGTCATCGCAATCAGTTTGAACTCTTCAATTTTATTCGCACCTTCAATTATCAGGGTCAAAATCATAATGCTTGAATTTATCTACGAAAGCATCCTATCGGTGTCAAAAATTTGTTGTACCACCCGACACACGTTCACCCCTTACCACTGACTAATATTTTTGAATGAAAATTGCTATGAATCCTTTCGACCCTGGCAGTGCACTTCTTCTGTAAATTGAGCAAACTATTTCTTTTATCAATTCACACATTGGCTTCAACAAATTATTTTCCGTGTTTGTTTTCCCAGTTTGGGATGACTGAAGCAACAATTGTTTATAAACATGGACGTCACCATTATTGCTAAAAAGGGATGTATAATATGACACTGATAAGTGTATAATTACACTTATTATCATTATAATTTTATACACTAAACATTATAGTTTAAGTCATTTTTATACTTCATATAAAATATTTCCTGTGGTATGTAGTTGTTTTTTGTGAAAATGCAAATATTAGGTAAATCGTGGGAGTAAAATGATCTAAAGTGGAATTTGTTCGCCACTTTTCCACCGATAAGTTTAATAGTTTGTTCACAAGATTTGACTATATGTCAATGGTGCCAAAAACTTGTTCACGAAAAATATAGGTGTTATTAGTACCTCTTATCAAATAGAAAAATGATGATAACTGCAAGTATATAGTTGCGATGTAGTTTTAAAAGATATGGAACACATAAGGAAGGAACCATGTCTAAAGATCAACAAGGGAAAACAAAGTAAATAAAATAAGAATAGATTGAAGATTTTGGATAGGAAGATTAGAATGAAAAATGAGTAAATATAGAGGTGAAAGATTAGAGAACCTAAATATATAGATTTTCCCTACGAAATAAGGATAGCAGAGAAAACATGCAAGTTCAACAAACATGTTATGATTCGCTAAACTAATCTAACAGACTCGGTTCTAAATACCCAGATGTTCAATTATTCGCCACAGAGCAACACATGAAATGACTTTTCTAAACCTAGCACAAATGAATTAAGACAATTATATAAACCTGGACAACGTCAATGCAATGCTTAGTACGGGTCGCTCTCGCATATCCACATTTAGCAAGTTACCATTCCAAAAATGTTGGCTCACTAAACAGCCTTATATCACAGATCTAGTGATTATACACGATATTGTTAACCCTGAAATTACTCTTTAAATTAACTCTAACGCATATAACTTGATTAACATAAAAGACTTAACATGAAATACCCATTATGACACATAGACATAACATAAACTTTGAAATAGAAAGTATAAGCAGAAAGAAAAGCAAAGTTGTAAGGTATGCAAGTGAAAGCTAAAGTTGATCAAAACGTATCCACTCTTTAATGGGAGTCGTCAATTCCCGCAATTCCTGTGTTTGCTTGGAATTCAGTCTCGGCCCGTACAGAACCTTCGCTAGGATGCTATTCTTTACAAATATCAAACAAACGAATATTGAAGAATGAAAACTTTTATTTATAAGTGATTTGGAAATACACTTATGCAACAATCGCTCGAGAATATAGAGAAATCTAATGATCAAAACAAGGATTCAAATCACTTAAACATTTTCTCGCTACCACTTATGAACGTAGCGATACTAGATATTTATTCTCTATCTATACACTATGCACTATCTTTCACTCCTTTCTTTTGCACCAAATTACTGAGGTTTGGAGCCCTATTTATAGAGTTTGAAGGGTTATGTCTATCCAAATGAAGAGTCATGTCCATTGGTGAATGATTAAATCTCTTCATTTTGATTGGTTGAGAAGCTTTGATTTAATCCACAATGGATAGGCACCTTTTCATGATTGGTTGACTTCTGATAAGTGTCTTTTCATTGGTAGTTGATGGCGGTTGATCATGCTTATCTGGCGATTGGTAGTTAAGAAGATAAGACCAGAAAACCATCCAAGTCACGATCGCGACATATATGTCACGACCATGAATCTTTAATTGGTAGACTTCAGTTCTGAAGAAGAGAAAGTCACGACCGTGAATAATTATCATGATAGTGAATTGAATTTTTCTTCAGAATTCTCCTTGCAACTTCACCGATCTTTGATAGCTTTGATCCTAAGCCAAATCTTTAAGTTCCATGCATCTTTTCACACCTTTTTCACTCTTTTTTCATATAATTCCAATTTAGATCATTTTACTCCCAAGATTTACCTAGTATCTGCATTTGCATAAATAACAACTACATACCACGTGAAATCTTTTATATGAAGTACAAAAATGACTTAATTCATAGTGTTTAATGTGTAAAATTAATATGATATTAAGTGTAATTAAACACTTATCATACCCCCACACTTAACTTTTACCTTGTCTTCAAGGTAAATTCAAAATAGTGTATGAATTGGTAAACAAGTTCGTACCTCATTTGGCGAAAGACTATTGCAGTGAGTACCACATTCAACGTCGCAAAAGATTTCAAGTAGACATTCAAAATTTCCCACAGATTAGTAATGTGCATTTATATAGCTTAGTTCTATACCTTTATTCTTAATGGAGAGTCAACCGAATCGCATCTTCATATAAGCGCTATATGCATCCTCGAATATTACCTTCTCTTAAGCATAGCAAAAAGTACAAACGACATAGAAAGCACACTTTGATTCATTTCTCTCAAGGCATTTTTAGGTAACCTAGGATGTCAAAACACTCTCAATGGTTGCATTTTATGCTCCATACCACTCTCCCCTTTTTTTAGTGGTTGCATTTTATGCTCCATACCACTCTCATTTTTTTCTTTTAAGCATATGTTTTTAAGTACTTTGTACTTTGCACCCATTTTTCATGCTATGCTTTCTTTTCTTTTTTCACACAATGAATGGTTGTAGTTTTTTCTCCGTACCATTCCTCACCTTTTACATAACTCATTGGTTATCCTCTCTTTCTTTTAATTTTTTCACTTAATACCCTCATCCATTATTGATCAATTTCAAAGTATTATGGCTATACTTTCCTAACACTTTAAACACACTTAATACTTATAGGACTTATTCGAGATTTGCATATAAAACTCATAGTAAGAATACCAATAGATATTACTCCACTTAAACTTATCGGAAGCATTAAACTAAAACTATATAACTTATATTAATTCATGTTGCATCGAAATATATATCAAAACTTACGTGGAATTTTTCTCTCGAATGTTACTCACCACTCATCCTTGCCAAATTGATAGATGTTGTGCTAATAATGCCCAAATTCAACATGCGCTCAAGTTTTGCACTAACATTAAACTTGTAAATACCTAACACTCACAATAACCTTGGACGAATGTTAGTAAAGTATAAGAAGAGATAATGTATAAATGTTATGAAAATAAACAAAAAATTTTCAAATTTTTAAATTTATTTACTTTTATTCAATTTTTTTGGATTTTACCGGATTTTTACAAATGCCCCCCCACACTAAAGAATACAATGTCCTCATTGTGAGACATTATAAAAATCAAATACTATGCTAGTCTAAAATTAATTGAAAAAGATAAAGTAAAGAAAAAAATAAACCCGAACTATTGTGAAGGAGAATCTAGGGGACTAAGAGTGAATTGACAATTTTGTTTTCTAAAGAATGAAAGTAATTTTCGAAGCATCGATTTATTACTTTTCTTTAGAATCTTCATGTATTTCTTCATAACTCCAAGTTTCGCTTGGAAATTATCCAATTTATGTTGCATGCTGACCATCTAATCTTCCGTAGCTTCTTCTTCTTCATCATCTTCGTCTATTTCTATCATCAGGGCTTTTCCTCTACGACTGCTTATGTATGGATTTGATGGTCTGACGGAAGAATCTTCTTGAGTCAAATTGAGTTTCTTGGTGCGGTTGGAGTAGGAATAGAATGAACAAACACCTTTGTGTTCTTGGAGTAGTCCGGTGTTCTTCAAATACGTCCTGTCCATGTAGGGAAAATACTCACCTGGCTATTGAACATAGGGGAGTTCTCCTCTAGCAACCATGATTATGGCAGTGATAATCTCAACCGCTCCAATCTTGCTTCTCATGCTCATTGTGTTTTTCTTCATCATATCCCATATAATATCCATGAATTCCGCCTTTTGCTTTATCAAAGAACAAGAAAGAACAAACAAGTATTTCTTTTGGACCTTTGTATTCTCTACTTGACAAAATACCGAAGTGGAAAGGTATTTGTTGAGAAGAAGAATGTATTCATCCATAATGAGTTTGTTAGGAGAATTTTTGGGATCGAAGCCTCTCTTACCCGATAAATTTGCCCAAACTTGATTAGGTTGAAACGAATCCATCATGTTTGATGAAGTAGATATCTCGAAACTGAACCAATCACCCATCATCTATCTCGTGATGGTGTATTGTTGTCTTTGATTAAGGAATTGTATTGCCCTCTTCCTTGAATCTTCAAAATTGAATGTTACCAAACATTTGAGAATCCAATCTCGATTTTGTGGAAAATGCAAATTCACAAATTTTGAAAGACAAAGAATAGAAAGGTAGGTTTCCATCTTTTCGTGAAGATTTAGAGTTTCCAACAAAACTAAATCGAGGAATATCATCCTGGTGATGTCTAATTTACTTAGCTTTTGAAATCTCTTGCCCTCTTCTCTTATCCTCAATGGGAAAGGACAATCAAATTCTTCTTGAAGTGATTGAACTCCTTTTTTATGCTGCTCTCTTCACACGAGTCATGTTGGTTTTGAAGATAAAGGTTTGAAAAATGTTTAGATGTTTTCGAATATAGAAGATGAGAAAATATGAAATTTTGAAGGCTTTTTAGAAGGTGTGGTGGCCTGGGTTCAACTTGGACTTTTTTATGGAGGTTTAAGGGGTTTCTAATTTGTCATAAATGGGATTATAGCCGTTTAGGGTTAAAACTAGCCGTCAATGGCAGTTTTAGCCATCTATCACGTGTTAGTTCGTGATCTGTAACGATTATAATTTTGTCATGTTGCGATCGCGAAGGCCTGTCACGATTATGACTCTCGTCACGAAAGAAACAGAAAGTTTTATTATCCACTGATCACGAGCGCGAATTATGTCGCGGTTGCGATTTTCCTTGTTCTTCAAATTTCTTCAATTTTTAGACTTGTACCTATAAAAACTTAGAAACACAAACACAAACAAACATTGTTAAATATAAACAAATAAACATTTACTATTATACCCTGAGTAATCATGGTGATGATAGCAATTGAACATCAACGCCTTGTTGTTCAAATTTATTTTCATTTATAATAACAAGTATTCACAAGAAAAAATAACAAAAAGAAAACAAACAAACAAATAAACACAAAACATAAGAAACACAAAACAAATTGAAATCTACCTATACAAAATTTCTTAATCGAAAAGTTAGGAAAGTTATTTATGGGGGAAATGATCCTATCATTCGATTAATCTCATAGAACGTAATTGCCATCCCTGGAAAATTTGATCTTTAGAATGCTATTGCCTTCCCTGGCAACGGCACCAAAAACTTGTTCACCACTTTTCTATAGATAAGTTTAATAGTTTGTTAACAATATTCGGCTATATATCAATGGTGCCAAAAACTTGTTCATGAAAAAATATAGGTGTTCTCAGTACCTCTTATCAAATTGAAAAATCATGATAACTGCAAGTATACAATTGTAATGTAGTTTTAACAGATATCGAACCCCCGGGGAAGGAACCAAGTTTAAAGATCAACAAGGGAAAACAAAGTAAATAAAATAAGAATAGATTGGAGATTTTTGATAGAAAGATTAGAATGAAAAATGAGTAAATATAGATGTGAAAGATTAGAGAACCTAAATATATAGATTTTCCCTATGAAATAAGGATAGCAGAGAAAACAGGCAAGTTCAACAAAGATGTTATGATTTGCTAAACTAATCTAACAAACTCGGTTCTAAATAGCCATATGTTCAATTATTCACTGCAGAGTAACACATGAAATGACTTTTCTAAACCTAGCGCAAATGAATTAAGAAAATTATATAAACCAAGACAACGTCAATACTATGCTCTCACATAGCCACATTTAGCAAGTTACCATTCCAAAAATGTTGGCTCACTAAACAGCGTTATATCATAGATCTAGTGATTATACACGATATTGTTAACCCCGAAATTACTCTTAAAATTAACTCTAATGCATATAACTTGATTAACATAAAAGACTTAACATGAAATACGCATTATGACACATATACATATCATAAACTTTGAAATAGAAAGTATAAGTAGAAGGCAAAGAAAAGTTGTAAGGTATGCAAGTGAAAGCTAAAGTTGATCAAACCATATCCACTCTTTAATGGGAGTCGTCAATTCCCGTAATTCATGAGTCTGCTTTGAATTCAGTCTCGGCCCATACAGAACCTCTGCTAGGATGCTATTCTTTACGAATATTGAACAAATGAATAATGAAGAATTAAATCTTTTATTGATAAGTGATTTGCAAGAACACTTATACAACATTCACTCTAGAATATAGAGAAATCTAGTGATCGAAATAAGGATTCAAATCACTTAAACATTTTCTCGTTAACACTTATAAACGTAGCGAAATTAGATATTTATTCTCTATCTATGCACTATGCACTATCTTTCACTCCTTTCTTTTGCACTAAATTAGTGAGATTTGGAGCCCTATTTATAAAGTTCGAAGGGTTGCATCTATCAAAACGAAGAGTCATGTCCATTGGTGAATGATTGCATCTCTTCATTGTGAATGGTTGAGAAGCTTTGATTTAATCCATAATGGATAGGCACCTTCTCATGATTGGTTGAATTCTGATAAGTGTCTTTTCATTGGTAGTTTATGGCGGTTGATGGTGGTTGATCATGCTTATCTGGTGGTTGGTAGTTAAGAAGATAAAACTAGAAAATTGTCCAAGTCACGAGCGTGAATCTTTGATTGCAGACTTCTTTTTTGAAGAAGAACAAGTCACGATTGTGAATGATTGTCGTGACCGTGAATTGCATTTTTCTTCAGAATTCTCCTTGCATCTTCACCGATCTTTGACAGCTTCGATCCTAAGCCAAATCTTTTAGTTCCACGCATCTTTTTGCACCTTTTTCACTCTTTTGTTATAGAATTCCACTTTAGATCATTTTACTCCCAAGATTTACCTAGTATCTGCATTTGCATAAAAAACAACTACATACCACATGAAATCTTTTATATGAAATACAGAAATGACTTAATTCATAGTGTTTAATGTGTAAAATTAATATGATATTAAGTGTAATTATACAATTATCAGAATTCTATGTAAAAAGAGTGAAAAAGGTATGAAGAGATGCATGAAACTTAAAGATTTGGCTTACGATCGAAGCTGTCAAAGATCGGTAAAGTTACAAGGAGAATTCGGAAGAAAGACACATGTCACCGTCGTGACAACCTTTCACGGCCGAAACATAGTATTCTTCAAAACAAAAATTTGCCAAACAAGTATTCACGGTTGTGACATGTATATCGCTGTCGCGACTTAGACGGTTTTTTCGATCAAATCTTCTTAACTACCAACCGCTAGATAAGAACGATGAACTGCCATCAACTACCAAATGAAAAGACACCTTTTAGAAGTCAGCCAATCATAAAAAGGTGCCTATCCATTATGGATAAGATTAAAACTTCTCAACCAATCACAAAGAAGTGATGCAATCTTTCGCCAATGGATACAACTTTTTGTATGGATAGACGCAACCCTTCGATGCTCTAAACCTCACAAATTTCATGAAATTGGAATTAGAAAAAGTGAGAGATATAGCGTGTGCGTAGAAAGAGAGTGAAATTATCTAGTTTTTGCTACATTCATAAGTGTTAGCGAGAAAATGTATAAGTGATTCGAATCCTTATTTCGATCACTAGATTTTTCTACATATTCGAGTGATTGTTGTGTAAGTGTACTTGTAAATTAGTTATCAATAAAAGTTTACATTCTTTAACATTCGTTTATTTGGTATTCATAAAGAATAGCAACGTAGCAGAGGTTCTGTACGAGTCGAGACTGAATTAAAAGCAGACGTAGGAATTGATTAATCCCATTAAAGAGTGGATACGGTTTCATCAACTTTAGATTTCACTTGCATATCATAAAACTTTACTTTTCTTTCTACATATACTTTCTATTTCGACGTTTATGATATATCTATGTGTCATAATGTGCATTTCATGTTGAGTCTTTTATATTAATCAAGTTATAAGCTTTTTAGTTAACTTTAAGAGTAGTTTCGGGGTTAATGAGATTGTGTATAATCACTGGATCTGTGATTATAACACTATTTAGTGAGCCAACATTTATGGAATAGTAACTTGCTAAATGTGGCTCTGTGAGAGCTACCCATACTAAGCATAGTAATATAGTTATCTAGGTTTTTCTATTTAGATAAGCGATGGTCACTATTTTTTCTATTTAGATAAGCGGTATTGACTACATCTATTTATATTTTGAACTTTTATCGTATCAGTAGAAAAGTGGGGAACAAGGTTTTTGGCTTCATTTTATAATATAACCCTCGGAGTCATTAGAGTCGAAACCTTGTGACAAGTTTTTGGCACCGTTGTCGGGGATAAGTCTTTCGGAATGAATATAACCAAAAACTTTGTGATCAAGTTTTCTGCGCCGTTACCGGGGATAAGTCTTTCGGAACGAGTATAGCCAAAAACTTTGCGAATAAGTTTTTGGCACCGTTTCCTAGGATGGCAAGTGCGTTCTAGAGATTAATTATTGGAGATACGGTATTTATACTAATTATATCTATTTATTTCATTTCCTACATTATACAATTTTCTAATCTTAGATGTGAAAAGAATATGAAATAATCATCTTAGAGGTGAGACATCATAATATTTCATCTTAATTCTTGACAAATAGAAGATTTTCTTCTATTTTTCCTATTCGTGACTTCCATTCATGCTCATGAATTCTTGATTAAAACTTTCTATTTCTAGGTTTTAGTATATTCACGTTCGTGACCTAGGATCACGATTGAGACGTGAGTGAAAATTGCAGCAGTTTGAGCAGTTTTCAATGGTTTCTCTCAAACTCTATCTATAGAATATGAATTCTCATAATCCTTCACTTCTGAAATCAAAAATTTTTCTTCAGACAAAATCTTTGTTCCAAACTTTGAAGATCAATCAATCATTTTCTTCAAAATGGTACACTCTAACAAATTTATTCTCATTCCTCCTTCGGATCTACAAGAATGGTATGTGTCACCTTTTCCTATTCACTCTCGAGAGGAAGGTGATCATTTCAAAACCATCAGAGATGTAGAATTCACAACTTCTTATGTTATCCATAAGAATAGTTTCATTCATCTAGGAATCTATGAGAGGGTAATGTATTATATTAGGATTCTAAATTTTACTCTCTATTCCTCCATGAATATTGGGAATAGTGAGGATAACTATAAGGAGATGTTGATATAGTTAGTATGGGCAAATGCTAAGATGGATTGTCTAGAATTTCGTCATTAACGGAAGAAGAATAAATTGTCGAGGAAGAAATTGGAAATGAATTTGGGATTCCCTAAAGATTGTTACTACAAAATGCTTCCTTGTTGGGATCCACTACCAACTTGGAATCGCCTTACTAGAAAAGATGAATACATACAGGAATCTGCCTATAGCCGGTGGATCTGAGATGCCTATTTTCTCGCTTTACACTTCTATCTAAGAAGTGTGCTTTTCAGTAGATCTAGTTCCAACACAGTCATTCCTAAAGATTTGTTTATCTTGGAAGCAGTTTGGAATGGCATACCTGTGGATGTATCAGGAATTATGATGCGAACTCTTATGTCTGCTGCAATTGATCTTGGTATGATAGCTTACGGGTGTCGAACTATGGTGAATTTTTTAGGGTATATTGGGAGATTACCTTGTTGTGTAGAAGTCTTTACTAACAAAGATGAAATTTTGGAACTAACTACTGAAATTTTCTTCAAGTATGGATTTCTAAAAACTGGTGAAAATGGGATAACCTATGATTGGAAATCATGGGATGAGTGAGTAGAAGCCGATAAAAAGAGAGAAAGATAAATCTCTAGGGAAGAAAGGTGTAGTTCAACCAATCTTAAGAGGAAGTTGAATTAATTAATAGAATAACAAAGCTCTATTCATCATAAGATTAACCACATCCACACTTTGTTGTATGATGTTGAAAGAGATCTACGGGAGTCATGTTATAAGATTGATTAGATGATTGAATCGTTAACTCTTGAATGAATAGTTATCTTCTCATTTCAGTTTAGAACCTTGTGTAGTCTTTCCTTTCAGTTTAGTTTTTTGTCTATTTGTGTTTCATTATTAGTTTGTAAATATTTGTTACATATGAAATTAAAATTTGAACAACAAGACATTGATATTCAATTTCCATCATCACCAAGAAAAAAAATAAAGGTATAATAGTAAATATTTATCTTTTGTATTTAACAAAGTTTTTTTCTATTTTTGTTTCAAAGTTTTTATAGGTACAAGTCTAAAAATTGAAGAAATTTGAAGAATAAAGAAGATCGTGAGCGTGACCCAATTCGCACTCGTGATTATTGGATATCAATGCTTTCTATTTCTATCATGAGGAAAATCACGATCGTGACTGGCCTTCACCATCGCGACACAAGCAAAATATAACCTTTACAGATAGCGATTTTATATTCGACAGATGGTAAAAACTACCATTAACAGCTAGTTTTGAGAATAAACGGCTATATTATCAATTATGACCAATTCGAGACCTCTTAAACCTTTATAAATAGGTCCAAGTTGAACCCTAGCCACCACACCTTTCAAAAAGCTTACAAATCTCTGAAATTCTTCATCTTCAACCTTCCACATTCAAAACCTTTTCAGCCCTTTACTTCAACCAAGATGCCTTTAAAGAAATCATCAAATAGAAGAGAAACCAAATCATACCAAGAAGAGTATGATTGTCCTTTCCCTTTAAGGACACGAGAATAATGCAAACGCTTTCAAAAGCTCAACAAATTGGATATTACCGGGATGATATTCCAAGATTTGGTCTTCTTAGAAACATTGAATCTTCGTGGAGAGGTGGAGGTTTATCTTTCGATTCTTGGACTCAGAAAGTTTGTGGATTTATCTAGATTGGATTCTTCGTGGAGAGATGGAGGTTTGTCTTTCAGCTCTCGGACTTAGAAATTTTGTGGATTTGTCAAGATTGGATTCTCAAATGTCTAGTAACATTCGATTATGAAGATGCAAGGAAGAGGGTGATTTACTTTTGAAATCAAGGACAACAATACACTGTCACAAGAGAGATGATGGGTGAATGGTTCAGATTCGAGATTGTCAATATATCATGCATGATGGATTCTTTTGGGCAGAATTATCGGATAAGAGAGTTTTGGATCCCAAAAACTCTCCTAACAAACTTATTAAGTATGAAGGCATTCTTCTTCTCCATAAATACCTTTCCACTTCGGTATTTTGTCAAATAGAGAAACTAAGGTCCAAAAGAAAGACTTGTTTGTTCTTTCTTGCTCTTTAATGAAACAAAAAGCGAAATTCGTGGATATCATATGGGATATGATGAAGAAGAACTCAACAAGCATGAGAAACAAGATTGGGACGATCGAAATTATCACCGCTATCATCTTGGGTGCAAGAGGTGAACTCCCCTATGTCCAACAATTGGATGAATATTTTCACTACATGGATGGGACTTGTTTGAAGAACACCGGATTACTTCAAGAGCACGATGGTGTATATTCTTTCTACTCCTACTCCAACCGCACCAAGAAACTCAACTAGGCTAATGAAGAGTCTTCCATTGGACCATTAAATCCAACTGTTAGCTGTTGATATTGAAAAGCCCCGATATTTGAAGTAGAAGAAGATGGAGAAAAAGAAGATGAAGCTCTAGAAGATTGGATGGCGAGCATGCAACTAAAGTTTGACAATTGTCAAGCAGAACTTGAAGTTATGAAAAGAGACATGAAGATTTAAAGAAAAGTAATAAATCGATGCTTTGAAAATTACTTTCATTCTTTTGAAAAAAAAATTTTCAATTCAGTCCTAGTCCACCAATTTCTCCTTCACAATAGAATGGGGTTTATTCTTTTCTTTACTTTGTCTTTTTCAATTCTATTTTTAGACTAGTTTTAGTTTTTAATTTTGATTTTTATTAAAAGTCTCACAATGAGGACATTGTGTTCTTTAAGTGTGGAGGGAATTTGTAAAACTCCCCAAAAATCAAAAAAATTTAAATATAAAAAATCGAAGATTTGAAAATTTTTGTTGATTTTCGAGTCGTTTATACATTATCTATTCTTATACTTTACTAACATTTATCCAAGGTTATGTTGAGCGTTAGGTATTACAAGTTTAATGTTAGTGCAAATTTTGAACAAAATTTTTGTTTCGAATTTGAGCGCATGTTGTTATTGAGCGTTATTAGCACAACATTTAGCATTTAGCAAGGATGAGTGGTGAGTAACATTCGAGAGCAACATTCCAAGTACGTTTTGGTATATATTTCAATGCAATATGAATTAGTATAAATTATATAATTTTAGTTTAATGCTTCTGATAAGTTTAAGTGGAGTAATATCTAATGGTATTCTTACTATGAGTTTTATATGCAAATCTCGAATAAGTCCTATAAGTATTAAGTGTGTTTAAAGTGTTGGGAAACTATGGCCATACTACTTTGATATTGATTAATAAAGATTAAGGGTATTAAAAGAAAAATTAAAAGAAAGAGAGGATAACCAATGAGCTATGCAAAAGGTGAGGAATTGTACAGAGTAGAAACTACAACCATTAAATGAGTGAAAAAAGAAAAGAAAGCATAGCACGAAAAATGGGTGCAAAGTACAAAGTACATCAAAAACATATGCTCAAAAGGAAAAAGGAGAGAGTGGTGTGGAGTATAAAATGCAACCACTGAAAAAAGGGGAGAGTGGTATGAAGCATAAAATGAAACCACTAAGAGTTCTTTTAGCATCCAAGGTTACCTAAAGGCAAACATTTCACTAGCACAAGAAAAGGCTCTTCACTGAATGATGCCCACGACGCCTACAATAGACAAACATACATCATTTGATAAAAAATGTTCATTCATAAAATCATGCATACATTACATTCGCATCACATCATTTACAAGTAAAGACGATGCCAAACTGGGGCAACACCGTACCAGTAAACAAGAAACTGCACCTCCACATGAGGAACCTACAAACAAGACGATGGCCCACTCAAGCCTAAAGTCAACATTGCAACATCATGAAGGCCTCCTAAAACAATGGAGCAATTTCCAGGACATCCTCGAATTTCCATTAAACTTATTTATTCCTCATGTTTTAATTTTTGATTGAAGGGGCAAATAGTTTTGCTTCGGATAAACTCAATCAAATAATTAAAACATTCATAATAAAATGTATTAACATTATACTTTTGCATGATTTATAACAAGAAATAAGTCAACATCCTATTAAGGAAATTCAAATCATAATCGAAGAAGGAAACGGTTATCTTGATGGGTGAAGAAAGAAACAATCTCATTTATCAACCGGAGAATGAAACGGTTGCCAACTACAATAGGGACATCGCAAAAAGAAACAGTTGACCCACCCATAAGGGGCATCAAGTACCTATGGGATTTTGAAGAAGGAGATGGACAACCCTATGAAGACACAGTGCTAGAAAGGAAGGCCTATGTCATCACCAATTGGGAATAAGAAGTCACCAACCACACTGGTCAAGTATTCTCTCTATCTCTCCTCTCACTTAACGTATTATCATATGGTGATGAGAGCATTGAGGGTCAGTGATCGAATGATGATCAAGCTCTTCATCGTCACCTTGGGCCACCTAGTCAATGAATGGTACAACCACCTTTCGCTAGACATAGCCACTGATTAGAACAGCCTTGCTCAGGCTATGCTGGGACATTATGGTTTCAACTCTCAAATGGAAACCACAATGCAACATATGGAGGCCATAAGGCAAAGGTAGGGTGAGAGCTTCAAATCCTACTATGCACGTTGGATGGCCACACAGGCTAGGTTTAGGGCTCACTTGACTCTACCAGAGATGATAACCAAGCTGCTGGATGGTGCATTGCTATCATACAAGAACAAGTTTGGGTCAGGCATCTTCTCGAGCTACCAAGAAGTGTTTGAGAAGGTGGATGGGATGGAGCACTTCGAATCCATTGATACGTCCGGGGGGGACTAACATCAAAAGAAGATTATGAAATAAATTACCATTTAGCTACTTTGCCTACGAGGCTTCTTTTCAAGTATCTTTGAATAAATTGAACTTTGTTTACTTGCTCGATATTCTATCAATGACATCACGCATTCTCATAAACATATACATATTGTTTTTAGCACATGTGACACTTCTTTTCATGAAATTAATTTGGGTATAAATGGATTCCCCATAATAAATTTAAATGATTTGACTCTTGAGAGAAAGTGAGAGATAAATACATGTACTTAGACAATGCATGATAACAATTGCCTCATCATATAAGGATGAAAGATCAATGGAAAGATCTCCAAGCAAGAAACATCACTGACTCACATAAAGATCAAGGATCGGAGCTAGAATAAGGCAAAAAATGTCGACCAAGAAAGTTGAGGCCAAACAACTGCTGCAATGTCACAAACATGGAGTCAGATCATTGAGCACGTAAACAACTCCATCACACGGCTCACCACCATTTGTGGGGAAATTAAACAACTGGCGCAATGTCACAAAGAAGTAGTGCGATCATTGAACATGTCAACAACTCCATCACACGGCTCACCACCATTTGTGGGGCAATCAAGCTATGATCAAAGCCATAGAAAGGTCAAAATAGATGGCACAACACTAAAGATAGAAAGGAGTCAGACTGTGAACACGTCAACAACTCTTTCACATGACTCGCAACTATATGTGGGGCAATCATCGTACCATCAAAGGAAACACCGATGATCAAGACTTAGTGTCAAATACAAGCCAGCAAAGCAGCATGAGCACCAACTAACAAATCGATCAGAAATGCTGAACGAGACAACAATTGAAGTCGTGGACATGGACAGCGACTGATCTACCAAGTCTTACACAATTGCTATCAAGCATAAGTGAAAGAAATAAATCGATGAGAAGTAGTACAAAAAAAATAATTAGCCTATCAATTAACACTCTGTAGTTGAGCAAAAATTAGGGCTCTTTTCAAAACACAAAAGAATAGTCCGCTAAGTTGAAAACCCGAAAAGGGTGACTCAGGCAAAACTTAGGACACTGAGAGAACAACATTGGTTAGAAACTTGAGAGGGCTAATTGATGGCAGGAGTCAAATCATTTGAAACATTTATACCCTTGTTAAGTTCATCAATGAATTGTCATTTTTGCCGAATATTTATGCAGATGTTTATTTTGATTGCTTGCATGCCAATGGTAGAATGTTGCAAGTAAACATTCAAAAAATGAAAAAAATAAAAAGAATAAAGAAAAATGAGTCTACTGGATTGAAAACATGAAAGGGCGGTCCGTGCAAAAATTAAGGCAATGTTTGATAGATTGAAAACCCGCAAGGGCAATCTATGCAAAAGTTAGAACCAATATCAAATTCATCATCTCCTCCTCAGAATGGTACGAGGCATCATATACCTTCAACACTTCAAGCAAACGGCTTCTAAGCGATCATCGTCGACACAACGCGGGATCAACAATTCATCTGGACTTTCCTCAAATTAGATCCAAGCTATGAACTCGAATCTGATTCAACGAACCCATGGTCATCGCTTTGAGGGAATCATCCATGGAATCCCTAACAAGATAAGTCAAAGGGGCAACCATGCACTAGCACAAGAGAAGGCTCTTCACTAAATGAAGCCCACGACGCCTCCAATAGACAAACATACATCATATGATAAAAATTGTTCATGCATAAAATCATGCATACATTACATTCACATCACATCATTTACAGGTAAAGACGATGCCAAACCGGGGCAATACTGTACTAATAAACAAGAACCTGCACCTCCACATGAGGAAACTACAAATGAGATGATGGCCCACTCAAGCCTAAAGTCAAAATTGCAATATCACGAAGGCTGATTTATCTTTTATTACCTGAGGAAATGTTAATCATATGCGTTACACAACGAAAAATTATTTCCTTCACACATGTGATATGCGGATGGCATTCTTCTTTTTTCAAGGTGATAATGGAGAATATAAGAGTGATCCGAGATGTGATTGATTTATATGGAGAAAAGTCAGGATAGTGGGTCAATTGGTGGAAATCCTCTATTTTGTTTAGCAATTCTATGCTGACTCCATGAGCTGGTATATTAAGAAAAGTATCAAGACCCTTCAATCTGATCGAGGTGGTGAATACTTAACCCAAAAGTTTCAGGATTATCTAAGGGATAATGATATTTTATCCCAATGGACACCTCTTTATACACCCCCAACTCAATGGAGTGTTAGAAAGGAATTGAACCCTACCCGATATGGTTCTGTCTATGATGAGCCAAGTAGAACTCCTCAAGTTTAACTGCTCTACAATAGGCATACGTGAGCTGTGTACAACCGCACAAGACAAGCCCTTGCAAGCTTGCCTTATCCCGCAAGCCGAGCTTGCAGGTTACTAGTGGGCTTGCTTAGTAGGCCCGCGTAAGCATTGGCAAGGTAGCGCTAGCCTAGTGCCAGCACACGCTAGTGTCCTGCAAGTAAATTTTACTTGCAAAGCAGCCATGCAGACCCCACCCAGGAACAACCCTTGTTCATGGGGCCCACTTGAAACAGGAAAAATTCCTTTGCTACGCTCCGTGCAATTTTCCCAAAACTCCTCCTTTAAATGATTTTAATTATTATTTGGTCCAACCATTTACTAATTTATCTAACTATTTTGATATCCTTAATATTCTTAGTATAGACCCGGTCTATAAGTTCTTTACATAGTCTGGTAAAGAGCCAAAGTGTAAGACCTCATAGGATCCTGAATTATAGAGCTGCTAGAGGTTAACCTAAACTTGACTAACAATCCGAGAACCTTTAGGCTTATTGTTCCAGATCGATATGGAACCCGATAACTCTAGATGAGAAGATGCGATTTCTATAAAAGGCTTATAATCCTTTGATACCTATAACAACATGTGCTTGTGACTTGTTCCAGTTTTGCAATAGTAACCAATACAATAAACTCCTTTCATCAGGTTAAGTACCATATGGTTTCACTATACCATAGATGGCCTGCCACAACTAGAATGGCTGGTGTTGCATTGAAGTGTTGCGAATTTTGAAGGAAAAAATGATTTTTCGAAACAGATTTTGCAAAGTGTTGCAAAAGATATTTTTGTTGATTAAATACACCTTCATCGTAACACTTTCAGTCTAAGCATTGCGAAAAACTATGTGAACAGTAAATAAATGACAGTGGGAAGTATCCCGCTAATTATTTGGACAGAAATTTTTTATTAAAAAATAAAAAAAATTAATTAACAAACTATATAAAGCACAGTTATATTTTCCTCTCATTTTTTTATCTCACTCGTTCTACAGCCTAATACCAAATCCCTAATATCATACAAATCCTAAATCT
>CATIWQ010086131.1:0-11213 GCA_949673415.1 Euphorbia schlechtendalii | reverse complement strand
TAAATTACATGTGTTAAAAATTATTTATATTGATTTTTAGTTATTTTATGGAAAAAAAATTAATTTAAAATAAAAAAAATATAATTTTGGTTTAAAACCGAACCGAACTGAAAACCGAACCGAATTATTTCGGTTCGGACCAAACCGAACCGAAACAATTCGGTTCGGTTTTCGGTTCTAAAATTCCCCCCGTTCGATTTTTGGTTCGGTTCGGTTTTTGAACCGAACCGAGTTTTGCTCACCCCTAGTAGCAGGTAACTGGCCTTTTTCCTGTTATAAATGGCAGTTTAATAATTCATGAAAAAATATTTTCTTACATATTAAAAGGATGAATCTATCTTTCTATATTATTATAAAAATTTTATTCGGTATTGAAAAATTATCATTTTAGCTAATATTTCATCTACCTTTTCGTTTATCATTCTCACATATCAATGCAACATTTAACATTTTTTTGTCCTAATTTACCCTTATATTAATTAAGAAAAAGGTAAAGTATAAAATGAAATTATAAGATAATAATTAAGGAAAGAGAGAGTTTTATGATAAAATTAAAGTAAAAGAAATAAATTAGTCATTTTAGTAGATAAATAAATGATTTATTAGCCTTGATGAAAATTCTCGAATAACAATTGTTCGGTATTGGAGGGATTACCTTAGAGTTTTTTTAGTAGTTTGTGGATTCCAAGTGTAGGTGACATGTGGAATATAAGTTCCTTTTGATGATGTGTCAATGGTCTTAAAAATAAACAATTTTCATTTATAACTATTTAATTTTAATTTATATTTATTGTAAATAATGTCTATTTATAAGATAAGAATAACCGATTGTCTATTTTCTTTTAAATTGTATTTATTGTAGACAATGTCTATTTGGTTGTCTACATCTAGACAGTCAAATAAACGTTGTCTACAATTTGAGATGATACATAATATAGAGAAGATGAGTTAGACAACTTACTAAAGATGCATTTTCAAATAGACTATCGATTCCTTCGTATGTGTCAAGACAATTTCTGAAATAGACAAGTTACTAAAAATGTTCTTATAATTTCATTTATACTTAATATCTTTCCTAATTAATATAAGCATAACTTAGAAAAAAATACAAAATTTTGCATTGACATTTTAAAACAACAAATAAAAGAAAAAATGTAATGTTGAGTATAATGATAATCTTTTATCCCCGGATGTGATATTAATTAAAATGTTTTATATTTGACGATGAAAAATTTATGGGGCATTTCTCTTTCTATATAAGGTGATCAAACTTTTTTATAAGTTGGTTTAAATATATAAGTTCAAAGAAGGTTAAACAGAGAAAATGGTAGAGAGCTCTTAGTTCCTTAAAATTAAGGAGGTTAAAAGTTTTACACCTTTGACCAAACAATTTACCTAAATACCCATACTTTAATAAAAATTATGTTTCCAAAAAAAAAAAATTAATACCCTTTTTAGTCAATTAACATTTTTAACATCTAAAAAGTTCCTTAAAACTAATTCTGAGAAACACTTCAAATACGATTTTAAATCATCAAATGTACATGAATTTTAACCTTAGTAATGAATTTCAAAACTTGACATTATCATTTACAAACTTTACATTTTACCAAAATAATAACTAAAATCACCGTTCACCACGTGAATAACCTTTGACTTTTATTTCAGTAAAACTTTGTTAATGTCACTCCCTCCTCCATTTTATCTTTTCTTCTTCCCACGTCACTCTCTCCGCCATTTTTAATAGTTTCTTCTTTTATCTTTGCTTTTTCTTTTTATTTTTTTAATATCTTGTGAAACTATTAAACTTGAATAAAAATTTAGAATTTATCTCAATGTGCAAAGTCGAAAATCCTAACAAAAATATTTTGCTCATTTTAATATGTATCCAAAAAAATCAGTAAAATCATTGCCTTGTTTTTTTATAGCTTTAATTTACCATTTATCCATCTCTGCCAAATGAAACTTCACAATTAGAAGAATTCTGAAACAAAATAAATATTCTAATGAAAATGGGATACCCAGCTCTTCCCAAAACCTTTGAGCTCCGCACAAAGCAAAAGAGATTACCCTTCATTTTAACTTAATAATTACTAAGCATTCTTTCTTTCAAAATATCTCTCAACAACTAATCAAAGCGTCTAAATCACTGGAATCAGTGGACCAAAAAAAATTAAGCACCGATTAGCTTTAACATTTTTACTCAGTCTAGTTTTCTCTGACCATAAATCGAATATCACTACATGCTTTCCATTTCCTCTCATATTTTTTGAGAAATTACCAACATTTGGTGAGTTTAAACGGAGCTTGAAGTTGAAACTTGTGTCAGATTAATGGAGTAATAGCAAAAGATTACAACAAAATGGGAGATAGTGGCATTTTGAACTTTTAACCTGCATTGATAGAAGTCATAGATAATTCTTACAGTAAAAGGTAATTTTAACTATAACGTTAGTAAAGTGTAAAGTTTGTATATTTTTATGTCAAATTTTGAAATTTATGCACCATTATATTAGTAAGGCTACAGTTCATGCGATGATTTTGAGCCCTTCAAATACTTATAAGTTGTTTAAAAATAAGTTTCAAGAACACTCAAAATCTTTATTTTTAACCTCCTTAAAAGTGAGAAAATGCTTATAAAAAATAAGCCAAAAGTCACATGGAAACCCCATTTTCCATTTCCAAACCTCAGGATTTACGGTGTTTTTGTTCCAACCATTTTCCCAATTTTCCATTCCTCATTTCAGATTCCCATAAAGTAATACTCCCTCCGGTTCTTAATATTTGTCATTTTAGACTCTTTACTTTGATTCCTAATACTTGTCATTTTAAAATATCAATGCACTTTTTAACAAGATTTTTCTAATTTACTCTTGCATTAATTAGGAAAGAGATTAAGTGTAAATTAATTTATAAGTTGGTAACTAAGAAGAGAGAGAATTTTATTATAAAGTAGAATGAATTAATTAGTCATTTTAATAATGCATTAAATGTTTTATTGGTTTTGATGAAAAATCTAAAATGATAAATATTATAGAAACCAGAGGGAATAATAATTTATTATTATTATATTAATTTCTTTATATCAAATTCATTCACAGTAACCAAAAAAGTATATAACACATTAAAATAAATCAAAATAAAAAAATATATTAATATAAGAGCAAGTCCAATGATACCCCATTTTAGAGAATTCTTCAAAATGAGGAATGAATATGGACAATGGTCAAGCCCAACCATTCCTTATATAGTATATTCTCAAAATAGGGAATGATTATTATATTATTATATATTTTTAGTTTTGTTTTATTTTAATTTGTTTGATACTTTTTTGGTTATTGGGAATAGATTTGATGTAAAGAAATTAATATAATAATATTAAAGTAATATTACTTTATGAGAATTTGAAATAAGGAATGAAATATGAGAAATATGGTTGGAGTAAAAATACTGTAGTCCAGCAAAATAGAGTTTGAGGAATTGAAAATAGGAAAAATGGTTGGACTTGCTCTAATAATCATTTCCCATGTTGGGGTTCCCCATATAGTATATCCCCATTCCCTATAGCAATATGAGGTTCCCTATATATGAGAAATGGTTGAACTTGACCATTCTCCATATTTATTCCCCATTTTGGAGAATTGGGGAACCATTGGACATGCCCTCATATCTTTAAAACAAACTATTTTTTCCGCTTAAACTTGTAAAGTGCAATTTACCTGTGAATACACTTGTTAGCTTTTAATTGAGGGGAGAAAAATCAAGGAAATTACATTTTTGAAAAATTAAACAACAAAAAATTAGCACTTAACATATAGGGTTAAGGAAAAAATTTCTCCGAATTTGGATTTTGGAAATTTTTAAATTTCAGTATTTCTTAATCATCCATCCAATTTTAATAGTTGAAATTAATTTAACCGTGGATCTCATAAACAATTAAAGTTCAATATCAATAGTTGAAACTACATGAATAATTGAGATTGATTAAAATTTACAAATCTATCACCTATCAAATTTAAAAAATCCTTATCCAAGGGTTAAACTAGTGCATATTTTACAAGTTTAAATGATTATGATGGAAAATGTAAATCGGAAACGAATTCGGTAACTACCTTTTCCATATGCCTAAGATCGAAGAACGTCGCTTTGAATGCCGAATTGGATCCATCTCACGGTTTGTCGGAGTATGGATGTATGTCCACAACTTCTGCAGTGACGAAGGGAGAAAAAATTGGTTGAAAAATTGGAATATAATTCATTTGAATTCAATAATGAATTCCTTACTGAATCTGCCGCGTACATTTCATTTATATATGAAATGAAATTGATTAATTACCATAATTTCTTAAGCTTTGTAACTTTTCAAGTTAGTCCAAATAATTAAATTGGCTCGGATCCTTTGACCCGATTGACCCGCTCATAGGCGAACCGGGTATTTCCGACATCTCCCACTCGCACTTGAAGGGTCACATTCCGTACAAGGTTATCAAATCTTCTGTATGCTATGAAGTCGTGCGACCGACACACTATCAGGAACGCTTTGTCTTGCACTTGTTAGGGTCTGGCAAGACTATCCTGAGTGGTACTTAACCAAATAGATTAACATCTAGAATTCAGAAAAAATCTTGTACCCGTTAGGGTCTGTCAAGGTTATTTTGAATGGTACTCAACCATATAAGTTAATATATAATATATAACATATCACATTGATATATAGCACGTATGCTTTACCCTATACTGGTTAACAATCACCCACTTCCACATTTTTTGGGATCTCAAAATTCTTAATCCGTTATTCACTATCTTATAAAAAATATAAGATAGGCATGCCAGTGAACCAACAGAACTCTGATTTCCTTTTAAGTTGTCAATTTTGTGCAGAACTAGTTCGATCCATCAATTAATCTCTCCTAGATAGAATCATATCATATTCTCTTGGTAATTGATCAAATATCCCTTACTAGTTCTTACTTCGCAAGATAACTCAATAGTATTGAGGGTAAGGTCTAATAACAATATAATGGACTAAGTCTCATATTAGAGAAGTTGAGATCCTTGTACATTGTACAAACTTCTCATCTCATGGTCTCTAAGCACACATTATCTCGAGAACTTATTTCTTTCCCACTTTGATAATGTGTCATTGTGTCATTTCCTTTTTACCCTTATGAGGGAGCCCATAAGGAAACAAAAAAAATAGGATAAAATATTTAAAATCAGAGTATAAAATAAGAAGTAGCAATAGCATAACCAATCCTAGCAAATAAAACAAACAATCAAGCTAACATATAGTTAACGCAACCTTTCGAATTGGATGAAAGAACCTGTTATGAGGTTGATTCTCAATTGTCTAGCCACAAAAATTGATCACAATCAAAATAAGATTTCAAAAACAAGATCACAATCACTCGCACTTAAAGAGGAAGCTGAAAATTCCACAAAGAAAATCTGAAATTTTATTAATCATCCAAAACTATCTAAAATACATAAAAATATATCTATATATAATATTACTAACCTATGGCACGAAATTAGATGTAGAGTTTGCCTAAAAATATAATACTAAAGTTGTAATAGCTTTAGGATTGAATTCCTTAAAGCATAAGAAAAGAATCTTACTCTAATTTGAAATATGAAACAAACTAGGAAACTAAGTATACTAACTATTAAATAATAAAAGAAATATAATTAAATTAAAATAATACATTATGTAAAAGCCACTTCTTATTCTTCCATCATGTTATTGATCCAATAAGAATTAGCCAAGATCCCAATGGATTAACATGTGATTTACACATGCGTGTCCAAAGCTCACTTAAGCTATATCCAATTAGACCAAGTCTTGAACTCCACTTCAATACTTGAATCAAAAATTGGAATTCTTCATCTCGTCTTGAGCTGATCTTACTAGAAGTTGTTGAAACTTGAGTTTAATTTGAAATCATTAAAATCTCTTCGATTTGCTTATTTACAACTTCTTGAACTCTCTTTGATTTAGACTTTGTAAATGTAATTAGAAAATGATCTTCCCACTTTAATTCCTAGTCTTTATCAATTTTATGCTCAATAATCGGTGTTCCTTGATTCGTGTCAGAGCTCATGTCTTATCATATCAACCAACACCATATAAAGGTCTCAATTACAATGCAACCTAGCATTCAACCTTGTTCAACTAAATAAACTACCTTGAGCTCTTCAGAAAGAATATGACCAATTGTCATGTGAACTACACAGTTCTTACCCGATTCCTTTTTGGATTCGGCACGCAATGTTCTAAAAAATGTGATTTTCTTGTTACTAAACAAGTTGATTCAAGATTTTGAATAGGTTCCCAAACTACACATAGTTGTTCAAAATAAATCTCATCCTAGTCTATATCCTCGTGATAACACTAGGGTAAACACCCATGTGAGTGGGCTACTTCTCTGTTCAACATGCTATGAACAAAAAATAATATATGTACATAACATATACACACACATACATTGCTCATTGAATCAAATTCATTTATATTAACACAATATCGTTCACTATTTGAAGGGTATATTAAATGAGGTAATCAAATAAATATAATCTACGCATATTTAGCTCTTTTGATATATTTCACATATACATATTTTGGAGACATACTTCGTAAACAAATCTTCAAGCATGTAATGAGTAGATAAATACCTCATATTGACTTCTCCTCGTGTTACTTAGTCTACAACTGAACAGATACTTGATATCGATATACTTATTATTACTACGAGATTTCGGGTCTATCACATAAGATATCGATGTTTGCCTATCTTTATAAATAATCAACATTTTGTTTGGAGCACTCAGCATAAGTAGATTCAATAGTCTCTTTTGTCAAACAAAAACTTTTATTATAACTGGAAAAACACAATTCCACCCTTAGCCTTAGCTAATATGCACCTATGTGTTATTCTGTAAGGTCTATATCCTTGGTTCAATACATTAGAGCATAACCAATGGTCATACACAAGTATCTTACAATTTTCTTAACTGTCTTCTAGTTCTCTATTACTGGAATAAACTAATATACCACTTCAATACACACAACATGAGTTATATTAGGTCTGGAGTATAACATAGCATATATAATGCTAATATATGGAACATTTTCCATATCCTCACACTTGACAGGAGTTTCAGGATAAATATTTACACTAAGAATCATAATCTTAGTCATCGGAATACTTATGGGTTCATTGTTTTGCATATAGAATCTTTCTCAAACTCCTTTTATACAAGATTCCAGAGATAAAGATACTAATTATCTTATCCATTTGGATCTCGATCCTAGGACCTATGCGGACCTTTCCATGACTTACATCTTGAAGTTACTAGACACCCAATCTTTCACTAGTATGGTATATACGTAATGGTTCTCCTATAAAATTCTAAATACCATAACCTTAAAACCTCATGAGATTATAAATTAATTTATCAATTCAAGAAACCTCGTATTTACAATTTTTTGGGACAAATCCTTTTGATTTTGCCATATAGATCTCTCATGACAATTCTCCCCTGAGAATAGAGGTCCATACACCTACTTGATGTAACTTTAAGGAGGATACAAACACTAAAGTTGAAATTATTCATATATATAGATGTAATTATCGCAACTGGAAAGAATATATTCTTGCAACATATTCTTATCAGCTTGAATATACAGCCTAATACTTTTACTTTACATTGGGAATCCACTTATTCTCAATTTTTTTATGTCCTTCAGGCATGCTAACTTAATTCTTCTTTCATCACACGTAACTATTCATCTCCCTTTAAACACTCAATTTTCAGGGTTGGAACAATTTCCCATATTACTTAGGCTCTGAGTCTTCATAAATATGTCTCATATATTTATCACACCTCAGAATTCTTCCTTTTAAGCTCAATTCTATGCTCCCACTCGAAGCAGAAATATTATAATGATCTAAGCTCAAACCTGAGTTAAAAAATATTGACTCCCACTTGGACCAATACGATGGCTCCCACTTGGATCAATAACAATTTGGGTTCTCGACTTTCCCATGGAACAAGATCCCTTATAAATGTGATCATTATGAACCAATACATTTGAATTACTCACACTTGAAGATATATCCAAAACATTAAATTCAAGAGTCTTAATAAAAAGGAAATGTTTTTGCCTAATACACCTAATATATAGAACTCATTTCTAAGAAATTGATATTTCGTGATTCAAAATTTTATAGATCTATCCGCTTTCTTCCCTACAAAAACATATCCTTTTGATATGTAAGAGTATCTTAAAAGACACTTCATCTACCTCTTAGACCCAATTTTCCAAAGTTTTTTAAGGTAGTGTGGGAATTAGTGTTTTAGCCTTAAGGTCATAACCAGGATAAATTTATTATACTTCCAGTCCATGTCACATATGGGTTGGAAAAGACAGACTTTAAAGGTACTTGGTTCAGTACATATACATAACTATTGGAAGAAGAATCAACTTTCTCCTTTCATGAATTCTATACTCATATAGAGTTTAGGGATGAACAACAGATGTGCATTCCCTTCACTACATAAAACTATAAGCTTAACTGAAAAATACTTTTTTTACCACTTCAGTTCCAATGAGCGGTCTGTTTTACGAAAAAATGAACAGAAATTTTACGTTTACACAAAACAAAGCTAAATTCAAAACTTTTTCTGGTTAAAACACGTAATTTTCGGCAAAAAACGAACCCGGTCACTTAAACATGCCATATGAACTCTGGAATAACAAATTTTCCAGAAAATTAAGCCCAAAACACGTAAACATTATTAAAACGCTCCAAAAACACCAAATTTTCTCCAATTTCACACTTTATTCGCGTAATTCATGAAAAACACGATATCGAATTCCGGAAACGAAATTCCAGAAATTTCAGAATATGTAGAAACAGATTATACATATAAATCATCGTAAAAACAAACCTGCTCATGATACCTTTGATGGAAAACATAAATTGGAAACGAATTCGGTACATACCTTTTTCGTATGCCCAAGATCGAAGAACGTCGCTTTGAATGCCAAATTGGATCCATCTCACGGTTTGTCGGAGTATGGATATGTATCCATAATTCTTGTAGCGACGAAAATCGATAACAATCGATTTGCGATGTTTTCATTGCAAGACAAAAACTCGGAAGAGAGAATTGGTTGAAAAATTGGAATATAATTCATTTGAATTCAATAATGAATTCCTTACTGAATCTGCCACGTACATTTCAATTATATATATGAAATGAAATTGATTAATTATCATTAAGTTCTTAAATTCTGAATTATTTGTAATTAATTTCTTAAGTTCTGTAACTTTTCAATTTAATCCAAATAACTAAATTGGATCGTATCCTTTGACCCGCTCACTGGTGGACCGGGTATTTCCAACAGATTATGAGGTGCGTTTTAAATGTTAGAGAACAATCGGCTATTTAGGTCAAGTTCAATACGTTATAGTTTGCATTTTGCAACTTGGTAAAATGACAGAAAGTAACCTCGTACGGTCATACTATTTTGTGTGCAACTTGGTAAGACATCAGCTCAGTTGTAAGACATCAGTTCAGTTGTAATAGTTCAGATTCTATTATTTATAATCAATATACATATACAGTTTAGACATCACAACACCGAAAAAAATCTGCTATTTCCAAATTGATGTTCCTTTCCATATCTTTTCATTCATTATTTGACACTTGGTCTATTTTCATGAGAGAGAAAATAAAAAATAGGAAAGAGAAAATGTAAACAATAAAAAAATAAATTAATAATTACACATGTCAAATAATAGATGGGAGACATGAAAGAGGGATACCATTTTGGGGACGGTAGATATTTTTCCTCACAACACTATACCGTATTAGAGATGTTTCTGGTTAGCTGATTTTCCTCTCTTTCGTCAATAAAAAATTAATGATGCATTATTTTATATTTGACACTTTCAATTGTGATTTTAGAAACAAGTAATTATAGCCATTTGATTATCTCAATGACCAGCCATATGTCAATCATATAATAATGGTAAGACTATCATCCAATATTATCGCCTTAATTCTGGTCTGCCCTATAATTTATGATCTGAGCTGATGATATGAATTAAGCGTTAATAATTCCTATAATTTCATTTATTGGATGTCGTAGTTCATGAATAAGTAAGGTCGAATCTGAATTAGCAAAGTAACAGTATATCAAATCAGTAATCAGGTTAAAACAATTAAAATAAAAAGGATGAATGTTTTATTATAGTTTTTGAAAATAAAAATAAATTATTTAAAGAAAAACTAATAGAATAAGGTCTTTCAATGAAATTGTTTCTTCTATTTATTTATGTTGTAGTAATCACATAAACAAAAATAACCTTACATCAATTAATTGATTTTAATGGTTTGATTCACATGTTAGTAGTTAGCACTGACATCTTTAGCAAAATTAGATTAAAAACACATAGCAAACAATCTCTTAACTTTAAGATGAATTTTAATCCAATGATTATAAAGTCAAAGTAACATTTACTTTGTTAAAAGTTATATACATATGATGAGACTCACAATAGTCTTATCGAATTTCATTACATCTTAGCACCAAAACCGATTATCATGTGTTTATAGTTTTGAAAAAAAATCTATAATTTAGAAAAAATAAAAGTTTGAAAGTATTGAATTTGTAAGATACTTACAAGTGTTAGATGAAGTATTCAGTTTTAAAACATTGTTGATAGTATTGCATATATTTTAAGTCATATTTTTGCATACCTAGTACGAAAGAATACATTCTTCTTGCTAAGAGTTTTTTATGTGAATTTTTCAATCTTAAATACATTAGTATTAAGCATATTCTCATAGTAGTATTAGTTTGGTGTACACTGTAAATGTGGAAAAGGAGAAAAATTAAAGCAAGCTATTAAATAACATGTTAATAGGATAATTACACAAAATACGGTGTTTATTGCATCTATGATAGGAGTGTGCATTCGGTCGAAATCGAACCGAATTTAATCGAGCCGAATTAACCGAAAACCAAATAAAGAAAATATTGTTAACCGAACCAAACCAAATAAGATTCAAAACCGAATCAACCAAACCGAAATAAATTATTCGGTTTGGTTAAAAACCGAATTAAACCAAAATTTTAAATTAATTAACAAAAATTTCAAATTCTAACACTTAAAATACAAAATGCACATCCAATATAAGTA
>CATIWQ010086118.1:0-15008 GCA_949673415.1 Euphorbia schlechtendalii | reverse complement strand
GCATTATTCATTTCAGAACTCTATAAAATTTATTTTTCCAAATCTAAACTTACCAAGTAAACGGGAATCGTTTTACCATTCACAATTGTAGAAGTTTTGTATTTTCAATTGAGCAGATTCCTAACAGATGATAAAGAAAATCTTGATTTTTTTTAAAACTAATCAGCCATTCAAATAATTACGAGTTTTTTATGCATATTTTTCTACAAAATAACCAATTTATAACAAAGTTTAGCATTTAAAATATGAAAAACTTTATGAAATAGAGATCTGGAATAAAACGAATGTAATACACGAAGAAATAAGTTGTATATAAGTTTTCCTAATTTCGACCGAATTTGAATTTCTCCTCAAATTAGATTGGAAGGACCATCAAGTCCAGGTCATCCCCAAATGGCAGTCTCTGATTGGTCCACGATTACAAGCGAACCTGAATTACCAAATAGCGCAAAGAATAACTGCAACGATATTATTAGAGGTGGTCGGTTTCCCCAGAAAGCAGAAAGGAATCTGTAATCGCAAAGATAACCAAAACCCTAATTCCCCTTTTCTCAGTCTTCAGTCTCCAGTCTCCAGTCTCAGGTTTTTCCTCCTTCGATCTATCCTTGCATACTTGCATTTTCTCTGTATGCACAGGTTACGATTGGAGTAAACTGCAGCTTTCGATTATGGCTACGGATAATATCAACAATACGGCGTCGACTTCCAGATCCAATTCGACGGCCGATTCCTACATTGGGAGCTTGATTAGCTTGACTTCTAAGAGCGAGATCAGATATGAAGGTGTTCTATACAATATTAACACAGAAGAGTCCAGTATTGGATTGAAAAACGGTACCATTCCCTCGCCCTAATTTTTTATGTCGTTTTTTGCTTGTTTCTATTCTTTTTTCTTAGTGAACTCCTTTTGTTGCCTGTAATTGATTCGCTTCGTTTTTTTGTTTTGTTTTTGTTCAGCTTTCCTTTTTCACCTAATGTGATTTGTGCTTGTGTTTTGAAATGCGTGGTTGTGCGATGAGTATATAAATCTAGTTCGATTTCGGTATATTTCTTAGCTTATTTCTCCCAATTATACTGAATTGCCTGTTTGGTGTTGACAAATCTACTTTGAATCTTTCCTTTTGCTCTTTCTGCAACTACTCAATGTGTTTTATGCTTTTTTGCACGCCGTATTTTAAAATTTAAGCGAAGGCTTTAAACCGATCTGTCTAATATTATCTAGCTTCTAGTTTCTGTGGCTGTTCATGTGAGTACTCTCATGTATTTACCTTCAGCTGTTTAGTATATTAAGCCATTTGGTTTTCTATGTTGGCAGTCCGATCATTTGGAACAGAAGGGCGGAAGAAAGATGGTCCACAAATCCCCCCCAGTGACAAAGTTTATGAGTACATACTTTTCCGTGGAAGTGACATTAAGGTATCAATTATTCACAGATTTATTTTTTTTTTTTTGCTCTTAAATGTGATCCAGTGGTTATAGTTTGATCTGTCATTAAGTTCAAAACTCGTTGGTATTATTTTTGTCAAAATTTCAATTCGGTGTCATAAAGAAGAAAGTGTGTTATACATACATGTTCCATGCATACGAAAATTTTGTATTTATACAAATGTTTTCTCTTTATTTTTTGTGAACTGCAATTACAGCCATAAGTCATAACTCACAAGTGACAGCATGAGCTGGCTCTTAAGCCGGCGAATGATACTTAAATTGGTCTGGTGCTATTGTTTGTACTGCCTTTCATTGCATCTGTTTGTGTGTTGTGTTCCTGAGTTCAATTGCTGTGGTATGATACTATGATAATAGATGTTGGGAGCTTTTTATGGTTTGCATCAGCTGGTGTGTTTTGATGATGTTTTCGGTACCCCTTTTCGGCATCTTTAGCACCTCTTAAGAATGCATTGGAGGTATATCAGGATCTTACTAATTAAATTATTTTAAGAATTTCTTTGTATCTGATTAACTTGCATAGTTGCATTTGGTACTTGTCCTCATGGATTGTGATGAGATTTTTATTGTCATCTAATATCAGTTTTGCAACTATATTGTGTTAGTTAGGTTATGACCCATTTTTTTCCAGTTGACCTTAGAAATTTTTATGATGCATCTATCAGCCCCCTGCTCCAAATAATTAAACTAACTCATTTTCAAGTTAGAAGTTTTGTAGCCGTGTGGAATACTTAATGTGGAACTTGATGGCTTAACTCTGACAACTTGCTATTTCAATTTGCTGAGTTGGAAATCTCTGACTATTTTACATGCCTTGCTGATCTTTGAAATCTTTTTATTTCCTATTCTTGCAGGACTTGCAGGTTAAGTCTTCTCCTCCTGCACAGCCTGCTCCTCCTATTAATAATGATCCAGCTATTATACAGGTAATAGGAGTAGATTTGGTTGCTTGATATATACTTTGAGCTGATTCATCATAGTTCACTTCTCTAAAAATTCTCATCTCTTATGTAGTCTCACTATCCTCGTCCCGTTTCTACTTCTGCGAACTTACCACCTGTTGTTAGTGGTTCAATGGGTGATATTGGATCCCATAATGCACAAATGGGAATACCTGGTTCTAATTTCCAAGGTGGCCTTCCTTTATATCAACCTGGTGGAAACTTAGGGACATGGGGAGCTTCACCTCCTCCCCCAAGCGCAAATGGTAGTGGTCTTGCTATGCCAATGTATTGGCAAGGATATTATGCCCCTCCAAATGGGCTTCCTCAATTACATCAGCAATCTTTGATTAGGCCGGCTCCTGGGCTGTCAATGCCTCCTAACATGCAGCAACCCATGCAGTATCCCAATTATAATGCTCCTTTACCCACTGGAGCCTCAAACTTGCAGACTTCAAACCTGCCAGTATCAAATCTACAAGTTTCCCTGCCAGAGATTCCATCTCCCCTGCTTTCTGCCAGTATTACTAATCTCAATTTGGCACCTACTTCTTTAGAACCATCAACATTGCCCACAACTTTACCCCCAGTGAACTCTGCTTCTCTTGCTTTTGAAACCTTACCAAGCTTGCTTCCTAACAAGGCACCTAGTTCTGCAATTCCTGTAGCTAATTTAAGTGTGAGCTTGCCTGCCCTATCTCCCTTTGTTTCATCTGGCACTGACTTGGTTTCTGCTATACCACCAATCTCTAATAAGCCTAATGCAGTAGCACTAGCAGGTCCAGCTATGCCTCTATCAAGCAGTGCACAATCTAGTTCTTCAATCATGGCGCCTCCTTCTCTTCGTACCGAAACACCTACACCTTCTTTAATTACCCCAGGTCAGCTATTGCATTCTGGAAACAACACAGGCCCTTTATCCCAACCTATTCAAACAGCTCACAAAGATGTGGAGGTTGTTCAAGTATCCCCCACTTCTTCAACAGAACCACCGGTGCCAGTTGTTGCAGAAGTCCAGCCACCGATACTCCCATTGCCTGTTCCCTCAGGGTCAAGTCATAAGGTATGTCTTGACGCAAATATGTAGTCATGCAGGTGTTTTTTAATTTTTATGCATTATTCTGCACTCTTTTGTTAAATCTAATTATTTATCAGATCCTAATCTGTTTGTTAATTTTAATATAGCTGCTAAATCTTTATATTTTTGCTTTATTTCTTTGTTTTTTTGTCAAACAGTATTCATCTATGAATGAATTTGTCGCATGTTTTGAGTTAGTTAATTATTGCTTACAAAATTTGATCCTTTCCTTTCCAATTGTAAAATGAGAAAGAAGTTCCATGAACGTGGTGCGTCCATATGCAATTCTTAGTTTGACCCACTCCTAGCAGCCATTTGATGTCCTTTGTTGGAGTGCTTGGCTGTGCTGGTTACAGAAGTTGTCATGAGTAGTTAGATGTTATTTCTTAAGGACATATTTGTGAACTAACTTGTTTTCTGTGATACCCAGTCAAATGGTGCTCCTTTCCATTCTCGCCAAGGTTACAGAGGACGTGACGGAGGAAGAGGATCTGGGGTAATTATAATATTTTTTGACAAAAATGTTAATAGTTTGATAAGTTAACGAGTAGAATCCATTTTTTCCTCAAATTGTAATGATGGCAAGGGAGTTCATGGGTTTATTTGTTCATTGAAATTGCAATGGGTTAAGTGTCGGGACATCAAGTATTTGCTGGAAAAGATTTACCCAAGAAATTGCTTTTATGCATTTATACGTCACCGACTCATGGTTGAATATGTGCTCCTCAATGCACATATTCAGTTTTATCTCATAAATCATAATATATCGAAATGAACCTTTTGGTTTTCTTAGATATATGCAATATATTGGATGATGTTTATCAGGCTTACCATTAGTTTGGGGTTGTTGCCAGTCCGCTGTCCTGAAAAGCATTTGAGCCCCAAAAAGCGCCCATATTCCAATCTTTTTGGAATTATTTTCATTTTTCACCCTGCACCGTCAATGTTGTGATTGGCAGTTTTGAAGTATCAATCTCGAAATTTTGCCTGTGCAGAGCTCACGCCACGTGACACAGTTCACTGAAGATTTTGATTTTACTGCAATGAACGAGAAATTCAACAAGGATGAAGTATGGGGCCATCTGGGAAAAAGTAACAGAAAGGATAAAGAAGATGGCAGGGACAGTGATGAAGATGATTTGCAAGATGAAGACGAAGATGAAATAACTAAGGTTGAAGTTAAGGTGGTGTTGGTTTTCCAACCCACACCCCAGCTGAATAAAATATTCACTTGAGAAATATCACTCCCTATTATATTTTGATATTGCTTTTATTTGGTGCTGCAGCCTGTTTATAACAAGGACGACTTTTTCGATACGCTCTCCTGCAATGCACTCGGTCATGATTCTCAGAATGGGAGACCTAAATTTTCCGAGCAACTGAAAATAGACACGGAGGTATATGACTATATTATATGTTTGCTTCCTGGACATGGCAAGGTTATTAGACTTTAATTTACTAGTATGTGTTTATATCGCAGACTTTTGGCGATTTTCCAAGGTTTCGGGGAGGTCGAGGTGGTCGTGGGCCACCACGCGGTGGCCGTTCTCGCGGTGGCTATTACGGAAGGGGTTATGGCTATAACAATTATGGATATGCTGGCAGGGGTAGAGGCCGAGGCCTGCCAAATCGCCCCTCTTAAGATTGTCTAGGTATGTTGTAATGAGCCCGATTTCCCATTAGGGGGGCGAATAAAGGGTAGGAAAAGTATTAGTAAGCTTTTTTATTCAACAGTTAGTTCTGTAGGAGGTAATGGTGCGGTGTTATATTTCATTTGAAGAGTCGATTTGATTACAGTATGGTGTTTTTCTGTTGGTTGTTTCGTCAAACAAGTTTATGTAATTACTCCAATTGAGAGTGAGGTATTTGTGTCTTGTGCTTTGATGCTATATTAGATAGATGTGAAGTCAGGGCAACTGACTGATTTGTAAGTTGGAAACTGAAAATGGTACTTGTACTTGCAAATCATTTGTGTTTGTATCATATTATATATGATGGAACGTACTTTTGTAAGCACTTTTTGAAGGTTTTTTTTTTTTTTGGCTTAATACTTCTTTTGTTACTTGAACTTGTCCTATAAAATTTATTGCACTTGTCCTATAAAATTAACTAACTCCAGAACTTTCAAAGTGATCATGTAACTCTTTCAACTTTAAAAATTTATATAACTTTGCTCCTAAAATGTCATGTGTAACGTTGAAGGAGTACATTGATTCATTTTTGAAAGTTAGAGGTTACTTTAAATGTTGGACTATATATTTTGTGGGACAAATTCAAAACTTGTACATTAAGCTAAGTTTTTTTTGGCTTAATACTTCTTTTGTTATTTGAACTTGTACTATATTTTTTACGTACGGTAGCTTATTTTAAGCAATTTATAAGAACATAAATTGCTTTTTTTTTGGTAAGCTAAAAAGAACATAAATTGCTTTTGATAAAAAGCTTTCTATCATAAAAAATAGCTAATTTTTTTGTAAATGTATTTTTTGGTATAAGAAGTTGAGATTTACATTACAAAGTAATGTTTTGGAGGTGCATATAATATATTATTGGCACAAGTATTGAAGAACGCACTAGAAGAAATTGCCATCCACAGCTTATTTTCAGTTTGTAAAAACCATGAAGGATAGATGTGCAGAGCTGGAAGTAGCAACTCTTTAACCACAAAAACACTTGAACACAGTTTTCGAGTTGCATTACTTGCAAGTGGCGACAAGCACTTTGCGAGGAGGCAAAGACGGCCTTCTTCCATGAAGAGTTGCCCAGTTGTCGAGAAACAGCACATCTCCAGCCTCCCATTTGAACTGTATGCTTTCTTCTTCTATGACTTCTTCACATCTTTTCACGAATCTTTCGGGCAAGTCAGTTCCGTCTGCCATCGTTGCTGAGCTGAGTTTTTTCCCGTGCATTCCGACAATAGTGTTAAACCACATTCTTCTCCCTTTCCTTCCTTCAAACACCCTTGTTAATGCTCTTGGTCCCAGTATCGTCTTCACCCCTCCGTCTGCCTGCCATTCCATCTCCATCCCCAGTGCTTTCGCCCTGCTCGTCTCATAGATCGTAACATGTCAATGCTTAAGATTCGAAATTATAGACAATGTAATAATGCATTGAGATTTCTAGACAACTTTCGTCGGATGCTACCGTGAACTTTCAAAATTTTCAATTAGCCACGTGAGTTTGGTAAAAGTGTATCGGTTCCCCATTTGACATCACATGTCTGATTCGTGTAGGTATGACTTTTCACGATACCATTTTTCTAATTTTTTCCAAACAAATGAGAAATGGACACATTACACTTTTCAAAATACCAGTATTCTGATTTTTTTTTCCAAACAAACCAGAAATAAAACGCCATTTTCCCATTGTTTCCAAACAAACTAAGTGGCTTTGACTTTTCAAAATACCATTTTTATGATTTTTCAAACCAATCAGATGTTAACAAGTGCACTTTAGGAAGTTGAGCATGCTAACAGGATATTTTAATGCAATTGAGTACCTTGTTTCGGCTTCAACAGGATCGGGAGTGCCAAAAGCATCCTGCCAACCTCTGCCTCTCATGGATCCCGTATTATCGCTACTCGGTGCCGAGAATGTGTATCTCAGCCCTTTCGTCTCTATTTCCTCCACTTCCTCCGGGAACTCCTCCATCATTTTCTCCGTCACCTTGAAGCTCGGAACAAACGGCGTCTGCCCTCCCTCCGGCGGTGGAATCTCACAGAACAGTATCACCTTTTTTGGAAACTCCTTTATCTGTGCACCAAACAAACACACACACCAACTCCATCGCAACACTCCTCAAAACAAAACAAAAAAATTCAATCCGAGAATCAACTTACCAAGACCATTTCGTGATGGTAGTAAATGAACTCAGAGAGTGGGCCTTCATTAGCAGTATAAATCCTCTTGTAAATATGAGTCCTTGGAGCGGGACCCACGTAACGAATATTTTCCCAACCGAAACACTCGACAATCTCATTAAATTCCTCGGCTTTCCTAACATCGAAGCCTCGAAGAAGAACAGCGCTGTTCTTCGTTATCATGTCATCGAACCATTGCTTGTTGTTCCTGAGAGCCGAGTAAAGTGATTCAATGTCGGATTTGTTGGGTTCCGGTGGTTGGAGAACGAGAGGGATTGTTTCTCCGTCGACTATCTTTTCGCCTTCGCATTTTCCGACCTTGAAATCTCTGCAACTGTATTCCATTTTCGGTGACTGGGTTTTTTTTCCTGCGAGTGTTAATGGTGAATGAGAGTAGGGTTGATGAGTTGGGGAATTATATAGTGGAATTTTGAGGTTGTTTTGATCGCTGTTTTACATAAACAATATCTAACCATTTTTTGGAGGGGTTGTTTTGATCGCATAAAGTCCAAACGTTGTTGTTTGGTAGCTCTTAATTGGACTTAATTATCTTTGCATTGTTACTCAACTGATTTATTTAACTCTTCTCAAGATTTTATTCCTTCTTTTTATCTACTTCTTGTTTATCCTCAGTTATATAATTCAACATACAACAATTTATGTTATACAACGTTTGATGGTGGAATCTTATCGTATAAAGCTTAATTAATGATATTAACTTTGTTATGCAACAATTTATTCAGTGTTCTTTCATTAATGGAATTCCGAACCCAGATGGAGTGCAGCAGGAAGAGACCAAAAGAAGCTTATTGGACATATGCATAATTCATACGTAGGGATTCAGACAACAAAGAAAGAACAAGATTGGTTTAATTGATACCATAATTTGGCTTGATATTTTATGGTTGGTATTGTTTAGAATCATTGTTCGGTTTATTTGGAATCTTTGTTAATTTAGTTAGGAGGAATGTACGTGCAACTTCCAAGAAAACCTTTGATTTTTGTTCTCTCTCTTAAGCTTCGATTACATTGTTCTAACAACTACTCGTTCAAGTATCAAAAGATTGTCATTTCGTTTAACATTCATTTTTTATTTTTGTTTATCATTTACAAATATCATTATAAAATTTAACACTTCTTTCCTAATTTACTTTCGTATTAATTAAGAAAAAATCACTTATAAATGAAGTTACAAGGTAGTAACGTAAAAGAGATAATTAATCATTTTAATATTGTAATAAAAATTTTATTGATTTTGATAAAAATTCTAGAATAATAATTTTTTGAGTTCGAGATAGTTACTTTTACCTTTTTTTGGACATCAAACTTTATTTATAAGTTTCTTATTACACCTACCATCAATATATATATATATATATATATTCAATTTATAATAAAATTATTTATATAGTAACAATAAAATAAAAAATTTATTTTTTGGGTTCAAACAATTTATTAAAAGATCAATTTTGTATTAATACAAAATTATAATGTTAAGGATATGATTTTTCCCTATGATTAATCTATCATAATTTCAATGTTATCACGATATTTTGATATATGATTGAAAAACTTCGTGTTACTACCATGACTTGAATACAATTATACAGGGTAGAAAGAAACATAGTCAATCTCATATTAATAAAATAATTTGATAATACCGTTAAAAATGGCTCGGAGTGAAAAATTCACTGAAATATAATAATATCCTGTAAAAATTAAAACCTACTACCATACTCTCTTTTCATAACAAAAACCCCAAACAACACAAGTCTGCTAATTGCTTTGTCCTGGAACTCAAAATTTTCATAAGAAAGCAAATTCCATAGGAAATCCAACAATGAAAAAATCATTCAGCACAATTCAGGCTATTTGGAAGAAATCAAATTAGGATTTGAATCTTTAAATTGAAAAAGTTTACCTTGATTTAGGCAACAAGAACGACTAGGACAAGGAATTGAAGAACAAATCGAACTGAAGAGGCAAAGAATGGCGGCGACGCCGACGGAACTCCGACGGTGTCAGCTGAAACCGGTTGAAGAAAACACTGGTTTGTTGAGCAACTGCCTCCCTTCACGTTTGATTCCTAATTCTTATAGTATTAATCTTTATTTATTTAAAGATACCATGAAATGCTGCTTACTTAAGCAAGTATTAGTTGTTGTCTCGTCCATTCAACTCAGTCTAATTTGGCTCTCTTCCCCCAAACGTCACCACGTGGCATATATCCTGCTAACTCCATCCATTTGCCATTTGTATGATTAATTTAAGAGCAATTTTTATTCCACCCAGTACCAGTTAAATTATATTTAATTGATCGTATTTGTGCGATTTTAGTTTCATCCCTTTCACCTAATCATAACCTAAAATTTTAGATTTTTCATTATGATATGCATTATTTCGACCCAGGCTAATGAACTCATAAGAAGACCTTAGCCCAAAGGGAGCTATCACCCGTGAGTATGAGTTTCACGGCTAACGGTAGTATTATAGTGCTTACAATACTGATATTAATAGCCTCGATTGTCAAATTTGCCTTATTGAGTGCATAATAATAATAATAAAACAAAATTTCATCACATCTGATTTTGTAACCAAACTTATAACTTTTAGAATTAGAGTTTCATGTCTAACTATTGGGTTAAGATTGTACCACTCTTATGATATTAAAATATATATTTAGATTCTCTAAGGAAGAAAAAGTAAAATTTGTTTCTTGATTTCATTATTCAAAAGTCAAATATTTGATTGCAGTGAGCATCATCTCCGTTACTCAACGAATACCCAAAACATGGATTTATTATTCTAATATAAGACGATGTTATGCTTTTTTGTTGTATCTCAAATGCAATGCATTTATGGACTACATTACAAATATTTATTTAAAAATAAAATAAATGCACTATTATTTTTATGAAATACTCCTTTAAATTAGCAATTTCGAATCAATCAATCCTCTCATTCTAAATTAAATATTACAGTTTTACTTTTTTTCTACTAAAATCATTCAATACGCTAGACGAGTCTTACTTTATCACGTAGATTGCTATGTCATAATGAGGGGGTTAATTGATTCGAAATTGCTAACATAAGGGTGGTATTTGGCCTTTTTGTAATCAGGAAAGTGTAAATGTATTAAGCTTAATAAATAGTAATATCATTTGTGGAGTGACTCAAAATTTCAAAGTTACTATAGGCAAAAACAACATCTTGAGCTATTCCTTGTGGTATACATTTGGTCATTTTCCTACATAATTTGTTACATTTATGAAATTTGTAAACATTTTTTATCCCTGTATGGTAGAAACTACTCGAGTGAAATTGTACTTAATTTATTCTAAAGGGACAAAAAAAAAGGTAATATATTATATAATATGAGGATCAAATGGATAACATGTATTACATAAAAATTAAATGTAAAAATTGATTATACCAAATAGTTTAAAAAAAAATTATAATAAGAAAAATAAAGTTGAATGTGCTATGATGATTTTATTTTTTTACAAAATAAAAGTTACGTTCCACTTTATCGTCATTAGATTAGTGGTTTGAATGTAATCTACTGCATTAGTGGTAAAGTATTAAAGTAAGAAAAATAAAGTCTAAATTTCATAATAAAAAAATGTATTAACGGATTCCTAATTTGTTAGTCCATGTTATTTTGAATTTCAAAAAACTTAAGTTGAAGGAAATTTATAATTATGTAATGCTCAACTAAATTAAAATAAATTAAATTGAATTTAATTGATTTGTAGTGTATAAGAGAACATGATTCTAGTAAAAAAAATCTCAACATCTAAAAATCTAAGGTTGTAAAATGAAAGATTAGAATCTTTATGGAAAAGGGTTTCAAAGATGGTAAGAGACTTAAATTTATACTCTTATAAGCAAATTTAATTGTTACAATGATGGAGGCAAAACGAAGCAAAAAGACACTCCAAATAACATAAATAACAGTGAAGTCCCGCAACGCAACTCACGAGCAATTTTCAATTCAATTGCACAAAAAAAGAAAACTCAATTTCACCACTACCCATAACACTATTAATTACAACAACGCTAAAAAACCTTATAATAATAATCATCACAATCTTTCCTCTTTCTTTAATAATTGAATTATTGCTTCACTTACTATTAAGTGACTATGCAATCTGTGTTAGATCCACGGCTCTAGAAGTGTCGGCAGAGAAACAAGAACAGTAGCCATGGCCACTCTTCTTCTTCTTGCTAGAATTTCAGGTCTTATAGTTGCAGCATTAGTCCTCTTTTGGGCTCTTTCTTTTCGATCCAGTTTTGTTCCTCATCACTCTTCTTCTTCTTCTTCTCAAGATCTCATCTTTGCTGTATATTCTCTCTCCCCAAATCTTTTAAAATTAGTCCTTAAAATTAGTTTAATTTGATACAGTGCATTATTCATCACTGCAGGTTCTTCACCCTTTGTTAATGGTGATTGGGCTGATTTTAATTAGTGGAGAAGGTAATTAATTGATTAGTGACAATTTTGACTCAAATGAATTTGGGGGTTTTGTTAATTAACAAAAATTAACAAAACGATATGTTTGATGCAGCAATTTTAGTACACAAATGGCTGCCAGGGGCAGGGAATATGAAAAAGATACTACATTTATGGCTACATGGAGTGGCTTTAGGGAGTGGCATTTTTGGGATTTGGACTAAATTTCAAGGCCAAAATGGGATTGTTGCTAATTTCTACTCGTTGCATTCTTGGATGGGTTTAGTCTGCATTTCATTGTTTGCAGCTCAGGTTTGATTTCTTGTTACTTAAAAGTACCATTTTTTTCACCTTAATCTTGTGTTAATTAAGAGTTTTAATGATAGTGGTTGATGGGATTCTTGAGCTTTTGGCAAAGAGGTGAGAAAAGAAGTGTAAGGCAGAGGATATTGCCATGGCATGTTTTTATTGGATTGTATACTTATGGGTTAGCCATTGCCACTGCTGAAACTGGGCTTTTGGAAAAGTTGACTTTTTTACAGTTGAACAGAAACGTTTCTAAAAGGTCAGCTGAATCAATGGTTGTAAATTGTTTAGGGGTTGGGTTAGCTTTGCTTAGTGGAATGGTTATATTTGCTGCTGTTTCCCCTAAGCGACCGATTCCACTTCCTTGTAAAATTATGTACTCTCAACCACTTTCCTTTTCTTAAATGCACATTTTGCTCATTATATTAAGAAATAGTAAATTTCGTTCTAGTTCACTTTGGCAGACATTTTTTCATTAGAATTAAATTGATAATCGAAGTTGTTCATTAAAAGTGACCCCAAAGGAACCAAAAAGAGAGATTTTGCTTCTCTATCAACATGACTAGATTTGAAAAATATAAAATTTTTTTTTAGAGTAATGGTTTATGGGCGGTCGCACTTCCTGCTCACCCAGCACGATCTAACTTAAAACTAACTATTTTTTGATGATAAAAAGACAATGAAACACACATCTACTTGATTAGTTTTCAGAGTCAATGATATAACATAAAATCCAAAACAGCAGAAGAAAACTAGTACTTTATAAAAACCAAAACTATGCTAAAGTATAGACAAGGTATAGTTGTGACAAATTAATCAATTAGATTGAACAACAGGAAATGAAAAGGAATGGAAGGGACTGGTAGCTCTAGGAGACCTAGGCATTTCGGAAAGTTGATTTCCACGGCTATCATAGTATATGACACCTGAGAATTCCGGCGGCCGGCATTTGTCTCCCATCATTATTGATTTTTGCCACAATCCATTTTCTTCTTCCTCCCTCTCTTCTCTTTCAAACTCATCAATCTCCCTGTTATCCAATCCATTATCACCATCATTCTTGTTGGTGTTTCTTTCCGGTGATCTGCTCCTTCCTGCGTTGGTCTTCTGCGGAGGCCGCCGCCGGCCGTGCTTAGCACATAGTGCTACGAGAGCTGAAACAGATAAAAAGAGGGCGATTGCCAATGCCGGGGAAGGGGAACCAAACCCTTTACCATTTTCTAGAAGTAAACGAACCATATGATGTGAGATTATCGGCTTATGATTGATTTCAATGGTTGATGATGAAGACTGTCTTATATATATGTGCCATTGAGATGACTTTATCAAACTAATTTGCCGGTGGAAGGTTGGGTGATGAGACCACCTTTTTATTATATAAGCTGTCCTTAATTATTAATTAACTTTTTAATTGGCTCATATTTATAAAACTTCAAAATAAAAGACAAAAATAATTACTAACATAGTATAAATACATAAAGAAAAAGTTGATTTCAAGAAGAATACAAGTGATGGCAGGTAGTCTCTAATAATAATGTAAAGCTGAATTTGGGAATAGTATGTTGAATTTTAGAAAGGTATAATGCCACACTATTAATTGTAATATATGCCGCAATAAAATAAGTATAAAGTAATAAATATGTTCATATATAAGTATTAATTTGAAAAAGAAAAAGAAATATAAAGTTGAAGAAGGAATGTGGTGGGTGGGTGGGAAGTGTTGGAATAAAAAAGTGTGAACAGAAATATTGGTAGAGGAGTAGGAGTCAAGTTGGTGTTAGCTCTTTCCTATAACCAATTAGACAAATTATCAGGGCTAATTACCATAATTAAAATTTCAATTAACCTGAAACTTAAAAAATTTCGAATGTCAACTGGGTTTGAACAGACTTTACTAAGTAATTTATGTCCTCTACTAGTACTATAACTGTTTTTACATGAAATTTGCGTATTTAAAGCATCAGCATCCGAATCCGATCAATGTCAGTCAAATATGTATTCTGATCGGTGAACAAGCCAATGATGTTAGTGAGGGTTTGATTGTTCACATCAATGATCTTATTGTTTGATGTTGTGGTTGATATAAGAATATCATAAAAGACTCGTTTTCATTCAAAGTTCCCAAACTTATGTAGTGGTTGTTTTGTAATTTTTTCAATAATTGTTTTTTACTTTTTCGATGACCAACAGCTATTTCAAGTGTTTGGTTACGACAATTAAATACTTTTTTCTAACTATGACGCAATGTTATCTAAACCGGACCGGACATCGAACCGGTGAAGTAAATGGTTCATGGTTTTATTGGTTCAACCGGGTTGGATTCGATCGGTTATTTGATTATATGTATAAAATGCTAATACGTAAAATGACAAATGTAAATAAAATTAGTTGATATGAAGGTGTAAGACCACGCCGTCTCAAGAGAAGTAACTGCCGACTCACCTTGTGTTAGTTATCCCGCCTCGAGTTGCTCGTCCTTAACTTTCATGATTGTTTGGTCTCAAGTTTCGAGACTACGCCATTTCTTGAGAGGTTGAGCCCGTCTCGAATATTTCATAACCAGAACATAAACAGGCGCTTCAATCCTCATGATTGAGACAGTGTTCGCCTATCCAAAAGGAGCTGTCATCTGCATAACTGCCCCCTAAAATCCAGCAACGGTTGCCCCTTTTTTAGGCATTATGATTGTGGATGACTAATTCAAATTCATCCACGATTTGAGGAATAAAAGGATGCTTATAAAAGGAGAAAGAGGAATCCATTATCAGGTTCTTAATCTGAATTCTTCCTCTCTAAAAACTACATAACTTCTAATCAAAACATCATATATTTCACTAACTTGAGCGTCGGAGGTTTCCCGGGGGACAAAAGCCCCGATCCTTTGTCCACTCATAATTTGTTTGCAGGTTTAATCCCACATAGCG
>CATIWQ010086087.1:0-24203 GCA_949673415.1 Euphorbia schlechtendalii | reverse complement strand
GTGCTTCTCCTGAAAATTCATTCCCTACGCGAAGCGATGTAGGTTTTTGGCCAGTGAATACCGGCATTCTAGTAAAGTTGATCTCAATAGCTTTAATCTTCCCCCCGCACCCTGGCGGTTCGACTCTTCTTCCAGCATCTTCAAAACCTGATTAGGATCACTTCCCGACCCAACCATCATTACGAATTCTCCAAACCCTTCAGATAGGCAGCTTAAAACCTTTTGCTCATCTAGCCCCGAGTTAATCATTCCTACCCTCGCCTCAAAATTCGGCAAAGGGTTACTCTTCGTGCTGGGCTTGAGTGCTAGCTCATGAATGACCTTATCTGCCATCAGCTTCTGAATGGCTTTCAACAGCTCCTTGCAGTTATTTGTACGATGTTCCATGGTCACATGATAATGGCAGTAAGTATTCTTCTCCTTCGGCTTGGGAGGGACATGCTTCTTCAGACTCTCTAGTTGATTAAGTTCACGTAGCTTGGTGAACAAGAACCCCAAATTAGCAGCATATGGCGAGATGATATGGTATTCTTCCTTTGGTAACCTAACAGCAGCTACCTTCTCTTCATTCACTAGTTGTACTGCCGGTTGCTTCGCCTGCACCTACACCGGATTGGAATCATTCTTTCTGTAATAGGGCTTAGCCACCTGCAGCTCTGTTTCCGCTTCCATTACATCCTAGCGCTATATCTTCTCAACTCGAATGAAAACTTCCTGATAGTTATGAAATGTCTCAGAGCCCAATCTCTTCCGGTAAGATGGTAGTGCACCATCTAAGAGCTTCATGATCATTTCTGGTAAAGATAGGCGAGAATGTAAACGCACTTGCGTAGCCATTCATCTCTCAAAATAGGGCTTGAAATTCTCCCCCTGTTGTTGCTTTACCGCCTCTAGATTTTGCATGGTGGTGACGATTAGAGTGTTGAACCCGTAGTGGTCTACCATTGCCTGGGATAGACATCCCCAGTCGTAGGCTATATCCATTGGCAAGTAACTATACCACTCGTTTACCGGGCTTCCCAACGTGACAATAAACAGCATCACCATCATTCGATCACTGATCCTCAGAGCCCTCATCACATTCTGATAATGCGCAATATGTGCACGAGGATCGGTGTTGCCTATGTACTTCTCAAATTGAGGCATAGCAAAGGTATCCTCATCTCCAACTGTGGGCTGCACCGGGATTGCACCCCTTTGTCCCTACACATGAGTGGCTAAGAACTGTCTCTAGAGTTTAGCCATTCCTGGCTGTTGAAGGATACTATTTGGGGTCTCTGAGAAGGCCCCATACTGCGAACTTGGGTAGTACTACCCCTGACCCTGGAATGTTAAAGAGGGTCCGCCCCAATTGGGCATGGTGGGCTGAGTTACCCCTTGAGCAAAAGAAATGTAATTAGAAGAGGGTCTAATCTCCGAAGACCCTACTACCCTCGGGCCGAAAGAAGCATGCCCTAGCTACCCCTGGAGGAATTGATCGCCCATTTGTGGCTCATATACTATTTGCAGTTGACCCTGATAGAGTGCAGGGGTGATTACGCCAGAACTTGGGAATACTAAAGGTGCGCCTGTTAGAGTTGTGCTGCCAGCATTTGGCACTACATCACTCGTCCTCTTCTCGGGCTACCTAGTTCTAGTGTGACGGTTGAAGAGTGATAAAAACTGGTCACTATTGGTGAAAGTGTTCATAGCTGCAGCAATCTCAGCGCCCACCGACGATTGATTTGCTGGCGGGTTCTGAACCGCTACAAGAGTTTGCTCGTTAATCACATTCTCTTCTTGCTGGTTAGACATGTTGCGAAAGCTGTGAGGAGTATCTTGATCAGAATCCGAGCTAGAGTCGGTGTACGGAACTCCTTCCTGATGAGCCGTGACTGGAGGTAGACGAATCAACCGGCCAGACCTGCTCCAAGTTTTCTGATGAAGTGGCTTCTTCCTAGCTGATATACATAAGGAGTTCATTAGGGAATGCATGTAAACTCATGATGCATGATTGATGCGTGAAATATTTAATGTTATGGCTACAAAAAATGGTTAGCGTGCCATGATGTAAGATAAAATTACACACAAAAAAGAACAGAATCGTTAGTCCATGCGATGAATGAAGGTCCATTGGTTTTGAAATCTGTATCCTATCCTTGGGATAACGTAAAGTGGAATGATGCAATGAAGTGGCCTAAATTACCCATGTGGTGATAGGTCAAAGGTTTGAGAGCTAACTCTCTTTATGTGTGAGTAGGCTGTGTGACATACTCTAGTGTAAGGTATTCCCTAAATGTATGGAGAAAAATACCGTAAGTAACACATAAATGAATGTTTTGGTCATTTTGCCCCTATCAGGCCAAAGTCTTAGATGTCAGTAAACATCATCACTAAAGGTATGTAGTGATGCGTGAGCAAAAGTTCACCCTACGAGGGTTTGGGTTAGGACATTAACTAGGATATCCTATGTGTTCAAGTTTACCTAAGGTAGGCTTTTGGTGTAGACGTACCGGGATTTTGGGTAAATTCGTACTCCAAATGGGTATCGTATCGGGATTTTGGTAAACAAGAATGTGGGTAAATGATGCAACATGATTCTAGTTTGTTTCAGGTCATCCTAAGGTGATACGATCTCGAGTGTCTACTAGGTTCCTATGTATGAGTGATATAAAAAGTATGAGTGTGTGCGTTTAAGTGTCTGCACAAAAATTTGTGGTTAGCATGGCATATTTGTACAATGCATAATGAGTCGGAAAGCGGTAAACACTTAGCACATAGCACACAATATCTTTCTTCCAACCATACAACTCCCGCGCATAGGGTTTTTGGCTAGTCTCTATCCTAAGGTTAGGTTCATCTTAATATCGCAAGGATACTAAGGAGCGTACCTACAGGAAAATATAATGCATGATCGCGTGTTTGGGTAACACCCTAGGGAAAATGCCTATGGCTTATTTACATGAGGGTTTAAAAATGGGTTGCTGATGTAGAAGGTTCTTGTTGCACTGAAATACACTCGAAGCCTCTCCCCAAATAGGTTCTAATGAGGGAGGCACATGCGATATGGCAACAAGTGCTCCACTCGCTCAAGTACTATCTTTTCTCAAGGAGGCAGATTAGTACAAGAGAAAGTTTCGTGGTAATAGTGGTACCTTAGACTTATGGGCTAATCCCTTCTACTACAATATGTTATAATGAATATGTCAAAATTAAGAGAAAACAGAATAATGTGATCAATAATTTTCGGCACTTATACAAAATCTAAAACCTTTTGAAAAACAAGTTTTAGAAAAATCCCCAACAGAGTCGCCACTGTGAGCGGGCAACACGGAGCAGTGAGCCAAGAGCCCGCGAGGTAAGAGGCGCGGTCCACCGGGGTGTTTTGAAAAAGAAGAAAAAGCACCGGGTTGGGGACCCGGGAGAAAAAGGTTAAAAGAGAAAAAGGTGAAAAACATTTAAGATCGGTTCGAACTTGAATCCGTCTCTTAGTGTGGATTCACCACCTGGATTAGCTCTTTCCAGGAATTAGAGTCCTGTGAGGCTTAACGTCCAGGGGACGGCCCACCAAGACACAGAGATTCGGGTCCGGGATAAGTTACATATTTCTTATTGGATCACATTAAATTACATCTACAGAAAACCGTTTTCTTTTAATTGTGCATATTTGCACTTAGGTCGTTTTGGAGTTTATATGGACGAACCACGTATTACAAAATAATAAGTCATTCACAAAGCGGAAAAATAAACCATCCACAAAACAGTAAGTAAATGCGGAAAGTAAGTGCGGAAAATAAAAATTACAAGGCTTAAAAAATCAGGGGATACAACTGCCCGCTAACTTATTAATTACATTTCCCAAAAATTGAAATTGCGATACCCGAAGGAAAATTAAAATCTTAAACATACATCTAATCCTAATCTACCCGAATCCACAAAGGTTAGCATAGGAGATAACACGTATGTTCAATTTTTAATTTAACAAGGCCCACGTAGCCAAAAAAAAAATCAATCGAGATATTATTTGTTATTTAAATAAAACCATTCATTTTATTAGCATATTGGTTGCTCATTTTAATTAATGAAATTTCTCGCATGGTAAAAAGTGTGGTCTGTTATCCGGGAAAATATTTTATTCCCTTCGTAGGGGTGTTCTAACATACATCTCCTTATAATAAAGAAAAAGATGAAGTAGAATTACAATAATTGAAATAAAAATAAAAATAATTAAAATTCTAGGTTCATAGATGAAATCAGAAAAAGAAATCAAACACTGAAAGCATGAGATTTGCATTTCTAGGAACTCAGAGGCTTACCCTTACTTAACGAATCCACGTCGAAGAATCCGATCGATCCTTGAGAAATCCTCCTCGTCTTTTAAGTTTAGGTAAAAATGTTGTAGTAGAAAGTTCAAAAATTATTCGTTTTAATTCTTAGAAGCAAAGGTCGTTCTAAAGCTATATCTTTTTGTCTGAAAATTTCAGGATCTGAATATTGAAAATGATCCTACTATTTATAGGAAAATCCCAAAAAATCTAAAAAAGGAAAGATTTTCTGACAAGGGGTCTCGCCGGGAAAAAAAACTCCGGCGAGGCCCCTTGCGGTGGCTTTGGCGAGGCAGCCTCGCCAAGCTCTTTGGCAAGGGTAATGCCTCGCCAAAGCTTGGTAAGGCTTGCCTCGCCGAGTCCCCTTCGGCGAGGTCCGCCTCGCCCACCTTTGGTAATGCGGACTCCGGATCAGATTTTTCGTCATGTTTTATGTATTTTTTAATTTTTTAGTTTTTTTTAAATTAATTTTTGAATAAAATTAAATAATTTTATTAAAAACTCCCTTTTGAATTAGAGACGAGGAGAATTCTCATTCGGATGCATCAGGATACTTGAAAATTGTGTGATTCAAGGATAAAATCCTGGAAAAGCCGTCATCAACGAACGCGCGAGCTGGTACAAAATCCAGTGCTCACACCTTTCCTACAAAATTTACTCCACCTCTTGTTGTAAATATAACTACTACTTCTCTTCCTCCTTCACCTAAATAAACTATACAAACAGACAAAATTCCATCTTCCACTAACTCCCAAACTGTCCCTTCTTCAAACCTAACTCTTACCCCCTTGATCCCTTTGATTGAGGAAGTTTTTCATATTAAGAAATATACTTAAGAGGAAACTCTAGTAGATGTGAGTGGTAGTGAGGCAAACTTTATAGCCAAGCAAGCAACCCTCACCAGCAGTAATCAAGTACAAGAGGATTTGGATGATTCGCCTTTCTTAGCTTAGATAAGAGAGCTTGCAAGGGCTTTATACAATAATCTTAAATCAAACATTGAGTTAGATGCAACAGTTAGCCAAGTGGTATTGATTGAAGAATTAATGACCAGCACAAAGAAGAAGAAGGCTCCTCTACTTGAATTTGAGGAGAACAAAAGTATCCACTCTGAATTTATCTATTTTGAGGATTTCGAGGGCATCCAGGGGAGCTTGTTCATAATAAGAAACCATCTTTCCAGGGAGAGTGCAAAGAATTCAGTGGAAAAAATTGCAACAATCCTCAACAAACTAATCGATTCTGCACCTCAACTGAATGCATCTGTCTCCTTAATTCCCGCCTCCAATATCATTGCCAACGTAGTGATAGGAAGAGTAAAGGGTAGTGTTGACAATGCAATTATGCAGCTTAGCAACATTCATGTTATGTTGGCAAATCAGGCAGCTCAGTTTCACAAGTTTGGCAAGGAACAAGCTACAATCAAGACATGCACTGACAAACTCCTTAAGGCAATCTTGGAAAAGCTCAATTCAAATAATGATGTAAAGCATAATGGAGAAGATGTCTAATATCATTTTGGCATATGATAAGAAGATGGATGAAGTGGCTAAGAAAGCAAGCAAGCCTGTATTGGATAAAAAATTCAACTTAGATGAATTTAGAAATAGCTTACCCATAGCAGAGATCATTGTTTTTTGTTTCTTTCACTAAGTCATTTAGGCTAATACTGAGGACGTAGTGAAAGAAACAAAAAACAATGAACTTTGCTATGGGTAAGCTATTTCCAGATTCCATCCCTTCAGTGGATCTTGAAAATGGATACATTGTCCATAAGAAGGTAAATGTCTTAGTAGATCAGATCAACAAAATGGAAGAAAAGATTCAAGTGCTCATGGACACCGACATAGAAGATGATAAGGATATAGACATTACAGCTAAAACTATCAACACTATGTGTTTGAAGATCATTGACATGGAGGCTCAATGGAAGGTCGCATTGTCAGCTAGTGATTTTAGAGGACTGCTCTAGTGTTTCCAACAATTTTCTTGTTAAGGGTTTAATCTCATAGCTCATCTTACCCGATGCCACCATTTTCTACTTCAAGAGTTTAATAGTTAAGAAGCCCTTTCATCGCTTGACAAAGAGCAGCTAGTTAATGAAATTGATATAGTCTTGGAAGGGAAGTAGGAGTTGTTCTCTCTTACCCTTGACTCCTTTAAAGCGTATCTTAACCAACTGGTTTCAGAATAGCTAAAAAAGAGGGAGAAGGTAGTAGATTACGCGTGCAGATTAGCTCAACAACAAAACTCATCAACCTCCAAGACTGTAACATCCACCAGCTTAGCAAAGGCTTAAAATGTAACCAAGAACATCCAGTCATCATCTTCACAACTACCACCAAGATGTAGAGGTGACACCAAACAAAGAAGATAGTATAGCTATAGTTAGAGAAAATCTTGTAATATCTTTTCATGTAAAAATTAGTATTGGACACAACCTGTGTACTTACTAAGTTATCAACATATACAAGTTTTCCCCCTCAAGTTAAGATCTTCGTAACTTTATTTTATATTTGTTGGTTTTCGCATAAGCTTGTGTGTTGCAGGAATCAACAAAGACCAATAAGTATGGAGAAGTAGATTAAGTTGAGTCCCACATTCAAAGAAAAGCTCACTTAATATGGGGAGCTTGTGGTGACTGAAGAAAGTCCACTCAACAGGGCTGAGTCTATGCTGCTGAAGGAAGTTCACTCAACATGGGAGAGTCTTACATCACTTATCAGGTATTCCTATATCCATAAACTTTTACTTTGTTATGTTCTACTACTACCTAGTTTGTTATCTATTAAAAAATGAGGGAGATTGTTGAACCAAGGTTAATAGTGCTTCATAGTACTTTAGGTTTGGAAATAAAAAATTACTTAGGATAATGAAATTAATTAGGTACTAAGTATACTCATAATTGAGTAGTCTACTTGAGTTATTTTTATTGTAAAACAACCTTGCTTAACACAGACTTAGTTAGGTTATGGCTTAGTGTTGTGAAGGTAGACAAGTTGAGTAACTTTGTTGCATTGTTTATGCGATATAGCTCAACGAAAGTTGAGTACTTTTGTGCTATTAATCTTAGCTAAAGTTGAGTACTCTATGTGATGATGAGTTACTTTCACACTGTTACCTTTTAACTATTTTGTAAAAATAGAATATTCTTAGTTGATGCTTTTTAGGTCTCAAAGAATGACAAAATGGTCCTTAGTGAAGAAAGGAGTATGGAATGTTGGGATGTTTTCACAAAAAGCAAAGTCAAAAGGAATAATCTAAAAACTCGTCGCTTCACAACATCACCACGTTGACTACAACATCAACAAAGCAATCAATCAGCAATCTACACATTGCATCTTGTGCACCCTCTCTCATCTACATTTCTTAAAGGAAAAAATTCATCGATGATATATTACTCAATAAACTTATACCGTGCCTCAACAAATAAAATTTCTGAATCTAAATGTCTTTAAATCTGTTTCAAATGGATAGTATTTGAAGTTGTAAATGGAAGAAATTTTGAGAGCTAAAGTCAACATAAGAAGTTTACAATGGTTACTTCTAGAAATTTACAAGTATAAATAGAGACCAGACTAGACATTTACAACTTGGTGAACCACCTTGAAATTCTAAAGAGATGAAACTTTGTCAAATCAATTATAGCCTTCAAAATTTCAAATTGTTGAACCCAAGTTAATTCTACTTCATAGTATTTAAGTTTTGGAGATAAAAATTTAATTAGGATAGTGAAATAAATTAGGTACTAAGTAGACTCTTAATTAAATAAGTTGGCTTTAGTTTGTTTTGAGGAAAATAGCTCAGCTTTACGTACACTTAGTTAAGTTATGGCTAAGAGTACAAAAAGCTAAGTAGCTTTTATTATAATTGTTTATGCAATATAACACATTGTAAGTTGAGTAGTTTTTACTTAGTTTTCTCAGTGAAAGCTAAGTAATTCATGTGATGCTAACCTACTTTTACACCTGTACACTTAACCATTTCTATGAAGACAATATTCCTTTGAGATGCTTTTCAAGTAATGGCATTGAAAACAAAAGGGATATTTGTGTGGTCTTCACTAATGAAAGGTGCCAATACGGAATGTTGGGATTACCTCACTAGAAGCCAAATAAAATAGGTATCTTTTTACATTCACCATTCTTTAGTGTTGTCGCACCCAACTACAACGTCAGCGAAAGCTTTTAATTTCAGTCCTAAATGTTGCATCTCACGTGCCTCTCTCAACAAAATTGCTTCAAGATATATGAGTCATTAACGAGATATAGATTAATGGATTAATCTCACACCTCAACATTTAAAATCGCTATCTCGAAACATCCACAAATCTATTTCAAACAGGTAGATTTCGAAGTTGTGAAGAGAAGAGATTTTGAGGAGCAAGTTAAGACAAGAAGTTTACAATGACTATTTCAAGACTTCTACAACTATAAATAGAGCTTGTAAAAGACATTTACAACTTGGTGAATCACCTTTAATTTCTAAGAGTTGAACTTTTGCTAAAGCAATCGCATCATTCTAAATTCTATATCAAGAAATCTAAAGAAAAAAACCATTTTTAATCTATTTGTAGAGAGAAACTATTTAGGCTTACAATCTAGCTTAAGATGTTCATTTGTAAAGGAATTAACAAGGTATAAGTTTAATTCCTCTATGCATTAAATCTTTCATTTAAACTTTATGTGTATCAGTTTAGGAAGGGTACCCAAATTGAGTTGAGAGGTAATTAGTAAGAAAGGTACTTGCTGTAAAATTATCTACCCATTATCAATGACTGCTCTACTTAATTAAAGAAAAGAAACACTAGTGGATTAAAGCTTGGTGAAGCTATCCGAGGACTAGAGGTAGGCTAGGGGCCGAACCAGGATAGATAGAGGTTTTTTCCTTTCCTTATCATTAACTTTTATCTTTGATAGTGTTTGCGCTCATACATAATCTTTCTCTCTATTTATTTCGATTGAAAACCAACCTGAGCTATGTAAGGTTTTACTCAGCATATTTTGTAGACAAACTAAGTCAGCACAAGTTGAGTAGTTTGTATTTTTATCCTTAAAGTTGCACTCAACACGCTTCACTAAGCACATATTAATATAACTTGCCTATTGAATTTTAAATTCTAAAAAGAACAAGTTAATCTGCATTTACCCCCCTCTACATGATTATTTAAGATAACATAGACCAACAAGTGGTATCAAAGTAGTTTTTTAACTTAAGAATTAACAACTCTTGAGTATAAAGATCCAATGGCTTATAATAATCCCTCCTCTACATCCGATCATAGACAAATAACACTCCTTAAAGAAGGAATGTCTGTTATCAGGCCTCCACTCTTTGATGGCCAACATTACTCATTTTGGAAAAATAGAATAAAAAAGTTTATCCAATCTCAAAGCATGTAGGCATGGCTAACAATATAGTCAAGACCTTGAATTTCTACTATTTTGAGGAATGGGGAACGTGTTCTTGTTGACCCGGATGATTACGATGATGCTAACCTAAAACTCTGCAAGGAGAATGTGACATCAATCATCTACTTACATTTAGCATTAGACTTGTCTGAGTTTAACAAAGTTTCAGGGTGCAAGAGTGCATAAGAGATATGGAGGAAGTTGGAAATCACCTATGAGGGGACTGTCAAGGTTTAAGAGAATAAGATCAACTTGATTATCCAAGAGTATGAGCTCTTTAAGATGAGTGCTAATTAGGGTATTCAATCCATCAATACCAGGTTCATTAACAAACTCGAGATTAGGTAAGAACTTCACCAAAGATGAGATGTTGAAGAAGATCCTAAGAAGTCTCTCCAAGGAGTGGTATGCCAAGAAGAGCGCTATAGAAAAAGCTCATGATCTAAAGACCTATAGCTATTATGAGCTTACAGGCACCTTGCTGTCTTATGAAATGTCTTTGAGGAAATGTGATGATGATACCAAGAAAAGAAATGGAAAGGAAAAGGAGAGCAAAGAAATTTTTCTCATGGTTGATTAATCTTATGAAAGCACATAAGAGGATTCATATGAACAAATTATGCTTCTGACTAGAAGATTCAAGCGCTTCGTGAAGAAAGATGGGAAATTCAATAAGAAGAAGTTTCCCAGCAAGAAGAAGCCAAATCAGTAGATAAGAGAAGCTACAAAAGAAGGAATATAATAAAGACATCAAGTTCTTTGGCTGTGCAGAAAAGAGTCCTATCCTGAAAAAAAAGGACGGATTTAATAAGAAGTTTGGGCAGAAAAATAAGGCACTTGCTTCCATATGAAGTGACTCTAAAGAATCTTCATCATTTGATGAATAACCAAAAGATTCAGCTAACCTCTACTTGATAGCGATTAACAGAGATAGAGGGGAAAGCTCAGCATCAGCCTCAAATGGCAATTATTTCACTGCTGACTTTAATGTTGAGAGAAATAAAGGGAAAAGTACTCAAGCTGAGGTATATTCTAAAATCCCTTTTTCAATCGAAGAGTTCACCCAGATACTCTTTGATGTTATAAAACTGACCAATCGGTCAAGGACGAACATTAAAGAGATAGTGATGAGAAGTTAGTATCTAGAAGGCACTATTTCTTCCTTATCCCTTGATATTCGCTTTCTTCTAGAAATTGTTGAGTATCATGAGGGGCATAATAGTAAGCTCACTAAGCAAATAGATGAGTTGACTTTTGAGTTAACAACTTCGAAGAAAGTAAGGGTTCCTCATCCAGCCAATAGATTAGCTCAAAATAACCAAACTCGCAAATCTAGAAAGGAGAAGAAATCTTCTCTAAAGAGGGAAGCGAGCAAGCCTAAACCAAAAGTGGCGTGTGACTTTTATGGGAAGTCTAGACATGTGACTGTGTTATGCAGACATAAAAATTGTTATTATGATGAATATGATTGGAGTAACTTAAGTACTACTAATAAAGGATGACCCAACTTAAAAGCATGGATACCTAAAAAGATGTAACTATTTTGCAGGTGAGCCTAAGATCCGCTGGAATGTGGTATTTGGATAGCGGTTACTCAAGGTTTTTAAGTTGACTATTGACTATTTTCTCTCATTGCTTGAATTTTTACCCAAAGCGTCCCTTTTGGGTTTTCACTTTGACAGAATATTTAGCAAATGAATACCCTAATTTTTACTCAACTGCATGAGTCAGTTGATGGGCTTGCTAGAAAGATCTCTTTTTTATCATGTTGCTTTTCAAAATTTAATTATTTTCCCTAAACTTGATAGCGTTGAAGCTTGTCTTAGTTGACCGAGTTCATAAACTCATTATCGTCCATTGCCATAACCTTGATCTATCCTTTATCCAGGAATTTCTTGATCACGAACGTGCCTTCTCAATTAGCTCTAAACTTCCCCCTAGCGACATTGGAGGGTTTCAGCTGCTTTAAGACCAAGTCCCCTGCTTTCAAGGGCTACTCCTGATGCTTAACCTTATTATTGTAAGCTCTTACCATGAGTTTTTGATACATTTGAAGATGATTTAGGGCTTTTAAGCGATGATCATCAATCACGTTCAACTGCTCAAATTTGGCTTTTGCTTAAATCGACTCTTTTAGTCTGGCTTCCATTTCTACTCTTAGAGATCTGATGTTATTTTGCACAAGAAGCACGGCTTCCATCTAGTAGACTAATGAGAAAGGAGTCTGATCTGTTGAAATTCCCACACTATTCATGTACCCTTAAAGCATAAACGAAAGCTTATATTCCCAATCACGGTAAGTAGTCACCATCTTGGATAAAATTTTCATGATTGAATTGTTTGCTACTTCTACTGCCCCATGGGCTTGAGGTCTATAGGAAGAAGAGCGATGATTCTCGATGCCATATATTTCAATTAAATCAGTTGTTTCCCCTTGAAACCGATCTCCATTGTCGGACACATTATGGTGACGCATCCTATAACGCGCAAATATGTGATTTTCAATGGGCTGATTCGACTAGAACGTGCGGGATTTTCTATAGGTTTTTTGGTTTTTAAATGATTTTCTATGGTTTTTGGGATTGTTATGGTTTTGGCTTCAAAAAGACCCAAGGATCTCCTTCTAATGTCTCGTAACGTCAAAGCAGATCACTAGAACAAAAGAGGCAAGAGAAAATACTTCTCATCATCGCTTCGTGAGAGGGACCAAGAATCCTGTGCTCAGAGGCTGCCCTTCGTGTGGTCACTACTGACTAAACCTGTTCATCAGGCGGGCCGGGCCGCGCCGAGCTTGGTGGGCTTTTTAAAAAACGTTAACCTAAGCCCGTACTTTAGAACTTCAGGCTCGGGCCGGGCTTGGATCGGGTTAACAAGGTCATTCCCAAGCCCGACCCAAGCCCATGAATATTTTTTTTATTATGATATTTTTTTATCAAATTAATAGAAAAAATATAAAAAAAAGTCAAAATATGTTTAAATTTTAAATATAATTGCATTGTTTACTTAAAATTTTTAATATTTAGTAACATGTATTGTAATCAAGTATAAAAATTTAATAGGATAAAATATAAAATCCTAAAATAATTATAAATTTAATGTATAAATATATACTAAATAAATAAAATTATTCATCGGGCCGGGCTCAGGCCGGGCTTGGGTATTTATATAAAAATCAAGTCCGGCCCATAAATCTTCGGGCTTTGACGGGTTTGGGCTTGGGCCAGGCTTTTTAAAAAAATAAATGTCCAAGCCCGACCCATTGAAGAGGGCTTGGGCCCGGCCCGCGAACAAGTCTACTACTAACATAACTTAGAATGACTACATGAAAATAGCAAGGGATAGAAATCATACCTGGGTCGGCATGACTTTGTCAAAGGTGACCTTAGAACACGGAAGACCATTTTCTACTTAGAAATTTAACGAGGTTGACTTTTGGGATTTGTTACCGAGTTGTCTTCACAAGGTGATGCTTGTTGGTTCCTAGGATTTTATACCTAGTTGACGAGGTTGATTTCGAGGATTTTGTACCTAGTTATCTTCCCGTTGTGATGCTTATTAGTTACTAGGATTTTGTACCTAACTGACAAGGTTGACTTCTAGGATTTTGTACCCAATTGTCTTCACGAGGTGATGCTTATTGGTTTGCAGGATTTTGTACCCAGCTGACAAGGTTGACTTCTAGTATTTTATGCCCAGTTTTCTTCTCGAGGTAATGCTTGCTGGTTTCCAAGATTTTGTACCCTGCTAACTGATGGTTAATTAAGGTAGTAATTAAACATGCAACTTGCATAGCGGAATTTCAAAACTCAAAATTAACCCTAAATGATCTCCTAAGCATGGCATGATTGACATAATCTAAGTTAAAACGTTCCATAGACGCTAATATGTTTATAAAACTTAATAAAAGAAACCAAGCATCTAACATTAGAGCATTACTAGTTGATGCTCACCTTTCATTTGGTGTAGAGCTCCCTTAGAACAATCGGGCAGCTCTGTTAGCATAAGCCTCCAAACTAGGATGACCTCTATGATTAGTCCACATGGACCCCAACTGAACAAAACCTAATCTGGAGGAAGAACTTGTTAGTTAACAAGAAGCTATTAGACTGCTCATAGACTAACCTAAAAATATAACTGAGAAGGCTATTTCCAAAATAGGAATAAGCCTTCAAAAGAATTCTCGTGAAAGCTGAGAAACTCGTGGAGGATCTCGCAGAAACTCACGAAGAAAAGAAATAAAACTCAGAAGGAAAGGCTAAGCTAAAGTCATGAAAGGAGGAGGAGGAGGCCACTATTTATAGTGGGAGGAGAGTAAAATGCTCCCCTGATTTTCCAATGTGGGATGGGGAATATCCCCATCCCACACGAGTTGTGTGCAGAACCCCATGCTCCACGCTAGTCACCCTACGTGCATAACCCACTTCGGTGGGCTGTGTGTAGCCTACAAGGGAAGCCTACTTGGGCTTCCCTTGTTCCTCAAGCGAGGCCTTGCGGGACTTCCCACAAGCCTCGTATGCAGACTAGCTAGTGGGCTTGGACTATAGGACCATGCAAGCGCTTCCTAGCAGCACTTGGGATTTTACACCCCACTAACATGTGTTGGCTTTATCCCAATGCATGCTAGCGACCCACAAGCAATTTAATGCTCGTGAGGCAGCCACGCTGGCCCCACCCCTCAAACATAAATTCCCTCGCTGCACCCCAGTGCAATTTTCCCAACTCCTCCTTAAAATCCTTTAATTATTATTTTGTCCAACCAATTAATAATTCATCCAACGAGTTTGACTCCCCCGTATATTCTCATCATAGACCGGGTCTATAAATTCTTTACTTAGTTCGATAAAGATCCAAAGTGTGTGACCTCATAGGATCCCAAAGCATAGAGTCGTTAGAGGTTAACCTAAACTTGGCTTCCGATAACTCTAAATGATCAAATGAGCTTTCTAGCAAAGGCATATGATCACCCGATACTCAGAACGTCACATGCTTGTGACTTGATCTTGTTCTGCAATAGTAACTAGTGTAATACACTCCTTCCATCAAGTTAAGTATCATCCAATTTATTGAGCTCAAATTAATTGTTAACTCATTTAATAGCCGTAGCTATCCTAGAATTAGACTTGTTCACAAAGAACGCCACTCGCCATAATGTATCAAGATTAACTAGAAACTCATTTTATCAATCTTATACTCTAATCAGAGGTTTATGAGTGTGTGACTTCAACAAGAAGCCTTAAGGTACAACTCCCATTATATCACTATATCAGGAGCGATGGATCCCATCGTGACTACTCGGTTTACCAACGAGTGATCATCATTATACTTGTAATTACCCATATCATCCTAATCACCAGGTTATGAATAAGTATGACACAAAGTACAGCAACTCTAACATAAGTTAACCTGAATTTCAGGTCTGAGGATACTTATACCGCTACTGCAATAAGACATGACACCAACACATGGATATAGTTATTCTACGTGTCTGTCTTATAGTGGTCTCCAATATATTACCCAAATACATTCATGTGTTAACTCAAGTTGCCACCTTCAGGTCATGAGATTGGCTGCTTAGACCAAATCCAAGGAGTATGCCTACACATGCTAGTTTGTCCGCTTCATTGATGTCCAATCTTAATGAAACTATGACTAGGGATATTTAGACTATTCATAGTAATACGTGTGTGTAGTTCTCACACCACATAGCTCCCACATTGTTCTCGCACTTTCACACTATGAAATAGTCATGGACTTTGTCTTATCAATGAACATATACATATTTATAATAGCATATATATAATACCAACGAGATACCCAATTTAGAAATAATCATCAATAAATAACAAAGATGTCTTATTATTGATAACAATAATCTGAAACGGTTTGTTCAATATAAACTAACAAAGATATATTATCCTAATTGCCTCTAGGGCATACATCATATCTAACAAACTCGCACTTTGCACTAGAGCTAATTGCCCATGTGCTTTATGCCATACTCATTAACATGCTGGTCATGCTTAACCTAAGTCTATGGCTTTGTTAGACCATCTGCTAGATTCTAACTGTAGGGATATGTTCTAAGCTATATCCTTTCTAGCTACTAGCTCTTGAATGAGATGGTATTTTGTGAACACTTGTACATTTCTTTAACGAGACCATTGTTCTTTTTCTTGAGCAATAATCCCATTCTTATCACAGTAGGCCACTATTGGATTTACAATGTTGAACACCATGCCGAGATCACCAATAAATACCTTAAGCCAGGAAACTTGCTTAGCTACTTTAGAAGCAGCTATATACTCAGATTTAGTGGTTGAATTAGCAGTTGTATCCTATTTGAAACTACCCCTCCATTTTACATAAACACATAACTTGATGGGGACTCATAATCATCTTTGTTAAACTAAAAACTCACGTCAGTGTATCCCTTCATAGAGAGATCACTTTTTCCATAAAACCAAAAACATATCTTTAGTCCTTTGTAAGTACTTGAGGATAGTTTTAACAGCCATCTAGTGCTTCTCACTTGGATTAGATTAAAAATTTACTCATGAAGCCCAATTATGTGAGACATCAGGCTGAGTGCATACCATAGCATACATGATGGATCCTATCGATGAAGCATAAGGTATTCTATTCATGAGCAATCTTTCCTCTTGTGTTCTCAAACACTCAAATTTAGAAAGCTTAATCTAGTGAGACATTGGGAGAGAACCCTTTCTTGACTACTTAAGGTTAAATCTAACCCAAACCTTGTCTATGTATGTACTTTGAGAAAGTCCTAGCAGCCTTCTGGATCTATCACTGTAGATCTTTATACAGAGTATAAAAGTTGCTTCTCCAAGGTCTTTCATGGAGAACTTATTTAACAACCATGACTTTACAATTTATAGAATAGGAACATCTTTTCTTATTAGCAATATGTCATCGACATATAATACAAGGAAAATGATCGCACTCCCAATAGCCTTCTTATATACACAGGGCTCATTAGCGTTTGATACAAAACCAATATTCCAACTCCTTGATGCTTGCTTAAGTATCCTTTGTAACTTTGTATACAATCAAGCATCCTGGGATGTAAAGCCTTCAGGTTGTATCATGTATACATATCAATCAAGGTTCTCGTTTAGGAACACGATTTTGACATCCATCTACCATATCTTGTAATCATTATGAGTAGCAATGGCAAGGAGTATCCTAATAGACTTTAGCATGGCTACTAGTGAAAAGGATTCATCATAATCAATGCCTTCTTTTTTACTAAAACCTTTTGAAACTTCCCTTGCTTTATTAGTAATCATATTACCATCCATGTCAGTTTTCTTCTTGAAAACCCATTTGCATCCTATGGGCTTTAATCCCACTTGGAGCATCAACAAAGTTCTAAACTTGATTTTTGTACATGGAGTCCATCTCTGACTTCATGGCTCTAAACCATTTATCAGATTCTAAGCCTTCCATTGCTCCTTGTAAGTCTTAGGCTCATCATCTTCCATAAGGAAGATGTGCTTATCATCATTGATGAAATAACCATATCTCTCAGAAACAATTGGAGCCTGATCTGACCTACATAATATCGGTGTTATAATTACTCATTCTTGTGTAACAGGTGTAGGATCCATTGGATTGTTTGTTTGATCTTCTTGAGAGCCTAGCTCAAGATTATTCCCACTAACTTTCACAAGTATGTGTTCCTTCTCGAGGAACTGAGCATTACTAAAAAAAAGTACCCTTTGGTTCTTGGGATCATAAAAGTTATAACCCATAGTCTCCTTAGGGTAACCTATAAACAAACACCTATCAGACTTAACACCCAGCTTATCTGAATTTGTCCTCTTTATATAAGTAGGACATCCCCAAACTCTCAAGTAAGAAAGATCTGGTTTCTTACCATACCACATTTCGCATGGTGTTTGATTAACTGATTTTGGGGGCACTCTATTTAGAATATAAATTGCGCTCTCAAGTGCATAACCCCAAAAGGATATGCTGAGTTTTGCTTGGCTCATCATGGACCGCACCATATCGAGTAGTGTTGATTTCTCCTTTCCGACACTCCATTATGTTGGGGTGTATAAGGAGGTTTCCATTGGGAGAAAATAACATTATCCCTTAAAGAATCTTGTAACTCTTGGCTTAAGTATTCACCGCCTCGATCAGATCGAAGGGTCTTGATACTTTTCCCAAGATGTTTCTCTACTTCAATTATAAACTCTTTGAATTTTTCAAAACTTTCAAACTTGTGCCTCATTACATACAAATATCCATATCACGAGTAATCATCTATAAAAATTATGCAGTAGATGAAACCCTCATGTGTCTTAACACTTAATGGACTACAAACATCAGAATGTATTATTTCTAAAGTACTTGTGGCACGTTACCCTTTCCTTTGAAAGGTTTCTTAGTCATCATACCCTTTAAACAAGGCTCACAAGCTGCATAGGATTCCCATTCTATTCGGTCCAAGTCACCATATATGTGCAACTTAGTTAAGCGAGTCTCATTTATATAGCCTAGATGACAATGCCATACGTATGAAGATATCACATTTTTTATCTTTGATTTCTTAATGGTGTTCATGTTTAGAATTTCATATTTAATATCTAGAATATATATACCATCCACACATATTACACAAGCATAAAGAACATTATCACATTGAATTTGAATTGTTATTTAGAAATAAGATCTCAAATCCATATGTTGCTAAACACGCAAAAGTTATAATATTCTTAGTGACAGAACTAATATAATAGCAATTGTTGAAAACTAAAACAAGGCCACTAGGAAAATGAAGGTGTGAGCGGGCGACACGGAGCGGTGGGCCGAGAGCGCACGGGATTTCATAGGCGCGGTCCACCGGGGTGTTTTGAAAAAGGTAAAAAGCACCGGGTCGGGGACCCGAGAAAAAGGGTTTGAAAGAGAGAAAAAGGGCGAAAACATTTAAGATCGGTTCGAACCCGAATCCGTCGTCTCTCAGTGTGGAGTCGCCACCTGGATTAGCTCTTTCAAAGAATTAGAGTCCTGTGAGGCTTAACGTCCGGGGGACGGCCCACCAAGACACAGAGATTCGGGTCCGGGATAAGTTGCTTATTTCTTAAGTGATCACATTAAATTACATCTACAGAAAACCGTTTTCTTTTAATTGTGCATATTCGCATTTAGATCGTTTTTGAAGTTAAAATGAATTATTCACGTATTGTGAAATATAAACCATCCATGAAGTGGAAAAAAAAACCATCCACGAAACGATAAGTAAATGCGAAAAGTAAATGCGGAAAATAAAATTACAAGGCTTTAAAAATCGAGGGATGCAACCGCCCGCTAACCTATTAATTACATTTCCTGAAAATTGAAATTGCGATACCCGAAGGAAAATTAAAACCCTAAACATACATCTAATCCTAATCTACCTGCATCCACAAAGGTTAGCATAGGGGATAACACGTATGTTCGACTTTGGATTTAATGAGGCCCTCGCGGCCTAAAAAATCAATCGCGATATTGTTTATTGTTTAAATAAAACTATTTATTTTATTAGCACATTGGTTGCTCATTTTAATTAATGAAATTACTCGCATGGTAAAAAGTGTGGTCTGTTATCCGGGAATATGTTTTATTCCCTTCGTGGGGGTGTTCTAGCATACATCTTCTTATAATAAAGAAAAAGATGAAGAAGAATTACAACAATTAAAATAAAATAAAAGATGAAAATCCTAGGTTTACAGGAGAGTTCAGATGAAGAAATTAAACACTAAAAGCACGGAATTGCAGTTCTAGGAACTCAGAAGCTTACCATTACTTAACGAATCCACGTCGAAGAATCCGATCGGTCCTTTAGGAATCCTCTTCGTCCTTTGAGTTTAGGTAAAAAAAGCTGTAGTAAAAAGTCCAAAAATTGTTCATTTTACTTCTCGGAAGTAGAGGTCGTTCTAAAGCTATTTTTTATCTGATAATTTCGTGGTATTTTATCTGATAATTTAGTGGTATTTTATCTGATAATTTTCATCCACCGATTATCGAAAATGATCCTACTATTTATAGGAAAATCCTGAAAAATCCAAAAAAGGCAAGTTTTTTTGGGCGAGGGGCCTCGCCGGAGAAAAGGCCTCGCGGAGCTCATCGCGAGGCCTCGCGGAACTCTTCGCGAGGCCTCGCGTGAGGCTTGCTCGCACGCCCGCGAGGCTGCCTCCGTGCGAGGCTACCTCGCGTGCGCGTCGCGAGGGTATCATAGGACCCTCGCGGAAAGCCCCTCGAGGGTCGCCTAGGACCCTCGCGGGGAGGCCTTGCGAGGGTCGCTTAGGACCCTCGCGGGGAGGCCCCGCAAGGGTTCAATATGACCCTCGTGGGCAGGCCTCGTGAGGGTTCCATAGGACCCTCGCGGGGAGCGCGGGCTACCTCGCGCGAGGCTGCCTCCACGCGAGGCTCCCCCGTGATCGGGATTACGTCTCCTTCCATTTTTTTTATTTTATATTTTTTTGTATTTTTTATTTAGTTAAATAATTTCTAAATTAAATTAAATAATTTTATTAGTAACGAGGAAGATTCCAATTCGGATACGTCAGGATACTCGAAAATGTGTGATTCAAGGATAAAATCCCGTAAAAGCCGTCATCATCGAATGCGCGAGCTGGTACAAAATCCCATGCTCACAGAAGGCTATATGTCCCTACAGCTGTTGCAGCAACCTCGTGCTCCATTTCGAACTCTTAGGTCCATTTCCCTCTTTGCTAGCTTTCTACAATTCCACAACCCCTACACAGATGTACAGATATGAGTACCACAACCATTATCCAATACCCATATAGACTCATAAGAAATTGTAGAGAGACTCTTTATCATGAAGATACCTGAAGTAGATACCTCACTTGGCTTCTTCTGCACTTGTTCAGAAATCTAAACCTTGCGATCCTTCTTCTAGTGGCCTGCCTTGCCACATCGTAAGAAAACATTTGTAGTTTCTTTGTTACTTTTCTTCTTACTGATTTTCTTCTTGGCACTCAGACCCTTTCAGAAACGGGACCCAACCTTGGAAGGTTTGGTTTTCTCAACCAAAAGTAAAGTCTTTGGATCCTTTCGAATATTAGGTTTCATTGTTTTCAGCATATTGACCAACTCAGGCAATGTGGCATCAATCTTATTAATATAATAATTAGTCACTAATTGTGAGTAAATATAAGTTAATGAAGCAAGAATCAAATCCACACATAGTTCTTGATCCATCACAAAACCTAGTCGAGTCAGCTTCTCTATATAACCCAATAGTTTAAAAGCATGTTGAGGTGCTGAAGTGCCAGCCTGCATCTTCATTCTGAATAAGAGTTTTGATGTATCAAATCTCTCAAACCTGGCTTGCTCTAAGAAGGGCTCCTAAAGATGGAGAATCATGGTGTCTAAGTCCATGCTCTCATGTTGTTTGTAAATCTTAGATTCATGGTAGCCAACATTAGGTATGCTGACGTTTCAAGATCCTTTCCATGCTTCACCCATGTCTCATGTTCATTGGCATCAGCATCAAGTTTGTCTAGTAGGGATCATATAAAACATAAGTTATCATTTCATATTGAGGACTATGCTTACTACCCTGAACCAATCAGTAAAGTTTGAACCATCTAGTTTGTTGTCAGGAATTGAGTGAAGGTTTATGTTTGGATTCATTGTTCACCAAGCTATAAGATAGAAATTGTGCAGATATTAGTATATGCACATGCATTTAATATATGGTCTTTAATTGAACACATATTTCCTACTACCGACATTCAAAAAGCCCCCCTTCTACTAAATTCGAGAAATCTGATCCAACCAATTTTCCTTAGTAGGTAGCATCCATAGCCCATTTATTAAAACCCCACTATAGTAGGTCAAACCACAATAAACGACCATGATTGGAACCCTTCCATTTTCATTCCATGCAATTGCTAGTTCATTTGAGTTCTCTTTCTTGAGACATGACATACACTCCTCAAATATGTCTCCAAACTTGCATTAGCTCCACTAATATGGGCAATTAACCCATTTTGGTTAAGGATTTAAGCCCATCTAGTCTCATGACTAAACACATGTTAAGAAAAAGCATGTTGTACATGTTCTTACATCTATTAATAAGGTCTGTATCATTACTTATGACGGGAAGACAATTTACCTCCTTAACATTGTTTTAGGATTTTATTGGTGCATCTGGTCTTGCCCTAGTCTAGGACTTATAATATTGAAATGATTATGATATAATAATTATGCGATATTTAGAATTATTAATCTAAGGGAACATGCTCAAGATCAGTACATCATAATCATTCTATTATGCCAAGACTCCACATAGCATGCAAAATAAACAAGGTCCATGTTTAAGTTCTTGCACCTATGTATATAAGTTTTAATCTAACAACTTAAACCACAGATGTAAAACCTTATGTGGAATCCAATTCTCATACTAGAAATCAACTAAGTCATAAAAGTCCATTTGGTACACTTGAAACTAATACCGATGGAGATTTCCAAGTAAGAGAGGCCCCCTTAAAGTAAATGAGCAGCCAAGTCCAATCCTTGCCAAAATAATCATAGGCACTTCGATTCATTATACCATAGACAATTATGATTTAAAAATTTCATTCTTTTAATCAAGTGAAGTACTGGATGATCTCAATTAAAGATTTACACGTGTTGTAAAACATTTTTAATTTATATGATAATAACCTAGACTAAGTTTAAACAAAACCTTAATCTAGTTATCACATCATTTTCTATAACAGGAATTGAAACCTAAGTCATGCATAGAATACTTTAATCAATTCATAGAAAATATCATTTCAACATATTATCATCAATCATGCATAGTATAAAGCAGACTCTGATAGCACTGATGAATTAAGGCAATAATTGAAAATGCAAACTTGAACGGTGGAATTTCAAAACTTAAAATTAACGCTAAAGGATCTTCTAAGCATGGCATGAATGACATAATCTAAGTTGAAATGTTCCATAGATGCTAATAGATTTATAAAAGTTAATAAAAGAAGTTGAGCATCTAAGATTATAGCATTACCAGTTGATGCATACCTTTCCTTTGGTGTGGCACTCCCTTAGAACAATCGTACAGCACTCTATTAGCACAAACCTCCAAACCAAGGTGGCCTCTGTGATTACTCCACACGGACCCCAACCGACCAAAACCTTACGTAGAGTAGGAACTTATTAGTTAACAAGAAATTGCTAAACTACTCGTAAACCATCCTGAAAATATAACTAAGAATGCTCTTTCCAAAATAGGAATAAGTCTTCAAAAGAATTCTTGTGAAAGCGGAGAAACTTGTGGAGGATCTCGCAAAAACTCGTGAAGAAAAGAAGTTAAAACTCAAATTGAAAGGTTGAGCTGAAGTGATTAAAGGAGGAGGAGAAGGTCACTATTTATAGTAGGAGGGGAGCAAAATGCTCCCCTCATTTTCAAATATCCCCATTGTGAGCACGGGATTTTGTACTAGCTAGCGCATTCGATGATGATGGCTTTTTCAGGATTTTATCCTTGAATCACACAATATTTCGAGTATCCTGATGCATCTGAATGGGAATCCTTCTCGTCTTTAAATTCAAAAGGACATTTTCAATAAAATTATTTAATTAATTAAAAAATATAAAATACACAAAAAAAAGTACATAAAACATTGCGGAAAACCAAATCCGGGGGCCTGCATCGCAAAAGGTGGGCGAGGAAAAACTTCGTCAAAATAGGCTTTGGAGAGGCAAGCCTCGCCAAAGTCCTTGAGAGGCTCAAGCCTAGCCAAAGAGCTTGGCGAGGCAGGAGCCTCGCCAAAGAGCTTAGCGAGGCTCCCTCGTGAAGCTTTGGCGAGGCACATGCCTCGCCAAAGAGCTTGGCGAGGCTACCTCACCAAAGTTGTGGTGAGGGGCCTCACCGGACTTTTCTTTTCCAACGAGACCCCTCACCAGAAAAACTTACCTTTTTTGGATTTTTGAAATTTCTCCTATAAATACTCGGGTCTTTTTCGATAATCAAGATCTTGAAAAATTTACAGATAAAAGCATAACTTTCAGAACTTCTTCCAAGAATTAAGACGAATATTTTTGGACTTTCAACACAATTTTTTTTACCTAAACTAAAGGACGAGGAGGATTTTCAATGGCCAATCGGATATCTTTGAAGTGAATTCATTCCGTAAGGGTAAGCCTCTGAGTTCCTAGAACTACAATTTCTGTGCTTTCGGTGTTTATCTTTTTCTTCTGATTTCACTTCAGAACCTAGGATTTTTTATCTTTTTTAATATTTTTATTTTATACAAGTGTTGTATTTCTTCTTCATCTATTTTTCTTTACTAAAAGGAAATATATGTTAGAACACCCCCACGAAGGGAATAAAACATATTCCCGGATAACAGCCCTCATCAATTCACCATGCGAGCAATTTCATTAATTAAAATGAGCAACCAACATGTTAATTAAATGAATTGTTTTATTTAAATAACAAACA
>CATIWQ010086081.1:0-11097 GCA_949673415.1 Euphorbia schlechtendalii | reverse complement strand
GTGCATTGAAAATTGTGCCATATCCAAAAGATGAAGCCTAAAAAGTTTCCCCGGACTAGGGAAAGAAGCCTTGCACTGGAGGGATGAAACTTGAAGATGGCCTTCCCGAACTTACCACTGCAAGGAACTGTAGAAAGCTCTGATGATAACTTGACGGATCCAAAACCAGCTGATTTGCCACTACTCTTGCCTGACCACTGCTACCCGATGTGTGGTCGATGCTAAAACAAACCTGCCCCAACCTAAGGGGATTTGTGATTGAGGGAAAATTGGCCCTGCTTGGCCGCATGCTTAAGAGTTCCCCGCGTCGAACTGGTTGCTAGATGATGGGAATGTATGAGGAGCAGAGCCTGGCCTCTAAGCCATAGGATGACTGGGGGTGGCGAGACCTTAGAGATTCCTGATGAGCTCTTGGTTTGATAACTTGTCCTCCTATTGCCTAGGATGAGTGTGGAATTGCATAGCCTGAGCGAACTGGTCACTATAGAGAATTGTGCTAAGGGCATTAGCTATCTCCTGACTCGACCCTAACTGCTAGGCTGCTGGCCTGTCCAGAACTTGTTAATCATTTCCCCCTAAAACATTCACTTATTCTTCCATCTCAAGAATTTATTCTGAACCAAAAATTGATCTTTGCCCTGAACTGAACCCTGAACCTGAATCTAAACCTGAATCCTCTCTTGAATCTATGTGTGGAAGACCCTCTATGGTTGATTCTTCTCGGTGAGCCATGGTGGGAGAGATCTTGACTAGTTGATGAGTTGACCTCCTCCAAGCCTTAGCTGAAGTAGACACAATCAACCATCATCAGAAATGAAATGCATGCTTGACTAACTTGAGACTGATGCGTGGAATGTTTATGTAATGGTTGTTACACAAGGGTTAGTATGCTATGATGATGAATAAAATTATCATCGGCGTAGGGAGCTAACTTAACAATAAGCGAGTTTACCAATCCTTTTGAAACAAACTAGCAAGGGTTGTCTATTACCCATTTGGTAATAAGTTATCTCAAGGTCATTAGGAGAATCACATCACAGAGATGTGAAAGGGGTATGTTTGTCAATCCATATGAAACAAACTAATCATAATTAAGGTTTACTATACTACACATGTGACAATAAGCAAAGGGATGCCGCTTTTGCAAAAAGGGTGGTAAGTTTTCCAATCCTTTTGGAACAAATAAATCAAAAATTATAAGGGATCACGTATTATCCATGTAATAATGCACTTTCAATTTTGAGAACTAATCTCCATGGATTGCTCTCGAGGAATTCAAGTTCGAGTAAAATAGAGTGTTATACCCTATGGTTTATGACTTTAAACAGATGGAGGTTCGAGTACCGAGCGGGCAATGCTATAACCATGGGTGATCCTATCCTAGGTGACACTGTTTCGTCACATATTTTAGATCTAGGTTCAAATTTAGGTAAACCGGTGTGTTAAACTTGATGGCTCACAACTCCAAATGGATAAAGGTTTAAGTGCCAAGTAAGTACTGTCACAACCATGGGTGGTCCTAACCCTAGGTGATGCTACCTTGTCACGTATTCTAATTCTAGGTTCAAACCCGGGTAGAATGATGTGTTATACCTATTGCTTAGAAGTTCATGCTTCCAAGAAGATAAAGGTTCAAGTGCAAAGTTAGCGCTACCATAACCACGGGTGGCCTAATCCTAAGTAATGTTGTCTCATCGCTTCTTTTTATATCTTGGTAGGAGATATCGGGGTAGTGACATTTGTGTGTATAATTTGTGTTTGCATAATAAATCGTGGGTTAGCATGATGCTTTACACAAAATAAACATGGTGATGTGATGAATAAATAGCACATAGCACACAACGTACGACTTCCAACCTTATGTCTCCCACGCGTAAGTGTTATGCTTCTAAATCTAGGCTTGGATCATCTTAATACCATGGAGTATTCAGGAGAAGACCTGCATAAAAGATGCATTTGTTTTAGTAAACCTAGGGGAAGTATCTACGATTTCCTTATATGAGTTCGGTCATGGGCTGTTGATGTACAAGGTTCTTGTTGCACTATGATACACTCCAAGCCTCTCCCCAAATAGGTGTGGATGAGGGAGGTACATGCAATATGTTAACAAGTGATCCACCCGCTCAAGTATCTTTGATCGCAAATGGGGTTGCAAATGATACTCTCGCAAGCTTCACGGTAATAGGGGCATCCTAATCTTAAAGGATAATCCATCTAATGAATATGCTTTTATTCGATATTTTGAATACGGATTAACTCATTTGATGACTTTTCAATACTCATCTAAAATCTTTCAAACTAGTTTTAAGTTTAAAAAAATATCCCCAGCGAAGTCGCCACTGTGAGCGGACGACGTTCGACCCGCACGGTCGCCGCAAGGTGCCGGCCCCCTCGAACGAGAAATGGAGTGTGGGGTTTTCGAAAAGAATATTAAACTATGTTGAAAAGTGCTGCTCGAAAATGATTTTCAGGCTTAAAAGACTCGAGACCTAAATCTCTATTCTATGTTACAGAGTTGCTACCCAGATTAGCTCTTTTGGGAAAATTTGGTACAGTTTAGATCCGTTTACCTAATCCATACCATAGAACAAAGATTCGGGTTTGGATGAGTTACCTACTTTGTCGTCATTTGAGTTAAATTATACTTGATATTAGAAACACGTTTATAATATTCGAACTAAACTAGATATTTTTGGTTTATGTTTTAGTTTATCACACATGCATAAGCGGTAAGTAAATTGTGGAAATTAAACACGTAAGAAATTTAAATGGGCCTAATCTATGGGGGAATTAATTACATCATTGGGATGGGGGTTTACAAATCGCCTAGATACATCGAAATCTAAGGGATACAATCACCTAGAATACATCAATATCTAACAAATATTACGTATGATTTCAAAATTAAAAGCGATACCCGAAGGAAATTAAATCCTAACGTACATTTATCCTAAACTACCTACATCCACAAAGGTTATCACAAATATAACACATCACACGTAGTTACAAATATGTTCGTTTTGATTTTTTTGCGAGACCCGAGCAGTCTAATTTAAAAAATCGAGATATTTGAAATTTCTTCTCATGTAAAAAGGGTTCATTTTATACATATAAGTTATTTAACCAATTTATTAATGAAAATGCCACATGTGGATATTTATAGGGTCGCTTATTCGGGAACTTCGGTTCCCTTCGTCAGGGTTTTCCTAACACACTTCATAATAATATAGGCAAAAATAAATCTAAGTTCAAATATGTACATAAAATAATGTTATTAAACTCATTCCTAAAGGGAAACCGTTAAGTTGGTAAAATAATATCCCAGTAAAGGGGAACTAACTTCAACCATTCAAAATCCTTTCAGAATGACTTCGGGGTTCATAAAATCTTTAAACATACATATCATGTTACTTAAAAACTCATATTTTAGGTCTGAATGGTCACCACTGACCATTTTGCCTATTTTCAGCCTAGAAAGCAATGCCATTAACGGCATTGTTGATGTCGTTAACAACATTACAATGCCATTAACGGCATTACAGAGACTGAACAGGCAATTTTGTAGATTTTTCATATTTTTACATTTTCACACATCAAGCACATATACATGATACAAACAAGTGAGACACGACTATAGGAACTCAAAGGCTTACCCCGTTGCCATGAATCCACTTTTCTAGGTCCACGAAAATCCTCGAAAAATCCTCCTTATTTCTTTGGTTGGGTTTGCGGTATAGTTGAAAAAGGAAGAGTAAAAGGCTACTCTTTGAAGGGAAATGAAAATCTCAGAATGTTAGTCTCAATGAGAAGAAGAAAAGAAGAGATGTTCATCTTCTTCAAACTTAGACTTCAAAAAGAGAGGGAAGGAAATGTAACTCTACTATGTCAAAAGAGTGAACTAAATCTCAAACTTGCCTAAATAACCCAAAATGCCCCAAGTTCATGCCCTATTCGGGAACTTACACACTCAAGTTTTGGAACTATAAGTGAATATGACTTAAAAGAGCCTAACTTAGTTGGCCAAAATGCTTCAGTAGCTCAAGAACACTTTAAATTCAAACTTCTCTGTAGAGCTCTCTTTCTTGCTGCTACTTTGCATGAAAATGAGCTCCCCCCTCTCTGAAACTCAATTGTCTCACTTTAAGGAGCTCTCTTCAATCCAAAGTTAACTTGGTTTTGACTTAGGCTATATCTCTACTTTTTGCTTTTTGGATTTTGTCAATCCAAATGCACATGTTAGATGGAACACATCCTAGGTAAGGTGTGGGGGTGGTTTTGTAGGAAAAAATCCGAGCATGTGGGCAAAGATTGCCTTTTTGGTTGAAAATTACAGAAAGTGCAATTTTGGTTCTCCTGCTAAGTCAATGTCATTAACGACATGAAGCAATGTCGTTAACGACATCAACCATGTCGTTAACTATGGGCATTTCCAGACTGGACTTTTACTTTTAAAGTGGGCTTTACGGAGGGGAAGGTCCAAAGAAACAAAGCAAATGATTTCTAGATGATTTCAGGACCTTGCAAAATGTAAAAAACTGACAAGGGAAAAATTACAGCTTCATCATAGAACTCGCGAGTCAAGAGCAAAATCCTGTGCTCACAACCAACATGTGCTGGCGAGGCCAATGCTCCTCGATTTTAAGTACAGAGAGGCCAAAGACCAGCATTTGGCCTTGCCTGCAAGTGTTTGCGAGGCCAATGCTAGCCTCACCGCTAAATCTAGATTTTTTTTAAATTCCCTCTATAAATAGGGGGAATTTTCAGTAAAAATGGACTGAAAAAAATATACAAAAATTTTTTTTTCTCTTGACAAAGGTGGAGGAATTTTTACTAAAAAAATATTTTTTTTCTGATGAAAAAATTCCAATAATTTTATCTGTCTTTTGAAATTCTTTGATTATATTCGGGTCCAAAACAAGTTTGGGTTTTGAATTTAATTATTTTAAAATCAATGTCTTTTATATTTTTCCTCAAAAAACCTAAGAAATCCTAGGACCTAAAACAAATTTGGAGTCCGAGTCTGATTATTTTTAGGATAAAAATAACACACTTTTCACATAATTAAATTAAAATAAACAAAGAACACTCTGAATGGATTAGTTAATGTGGGTTCGTGCTAAAGGGTAACCTCTGAGCTTCTAGAGCTGCTTTTTCTATGTTTTATATTATGATATATATTTTTTCTTTTCTCTTAAATTCTGAGACAAACTCCATTTTCATCATTGACCTAGGATTTATTTTATTCCTTTTTTATTATTTAAATTTTATTTTAGTAATTGTTTTTAATTATTTAATTGTTATTTATTTTATTATGTAACTTTTTTTTATGCTTTTTACTTATTCTTTTATTTTATTTAATTTTGAGACTTTTTTAATTAAATACATATTAGAATACTCCCATGAAGGAATTAAAATTATTCCTGGATAACAAGCTTCACCCTTTTCCATGTGATCACTTTCATTAAATAAAAGAAGCAACATATCTTTAAATAAAATGAATTGTTTTATTATAAAACAAGAGTTTTTAACCGCCGATATTTTAATGAGGCTACACAGGCATCGTCAAAATTAAATCAAGCATACGTGTAAATATTCATGTTATGCTATATATCATGTGCTAACCTTTGTGAATATAGGTAGATTAAATTAGATGTGTACCTAGGATTTTATTTTCCTTCAAGTATTGCAAATATTTTAAAGAAATGTAATTAATAGATTAGGCGAGCGGTTGCATCCCCGAGGTTTTGTAATTTGTAATCTTTATTTTTCTACATTTACTTATTGCTTTATGTATGGATTTACTACTTTTCGCATGCGTGTAAAATCATACATTACAAACTCAAAAATGACATATAAAGTTCGAATATGCACAATTAAGAAATACGGGGTTCGGGTATTATGCGTATACCCTTGGAGATTGGTAAGGTAAGACTTTCAAAAAGAGTTCACCCTATGTGGGCTTAGGTTCAGGTGTCAGCAGGGACATCACACTATGTGGGAAAAATGTTTTGGGTAAGTATTGGCTCCATTTGGGCTATGTGGTATGTATGATTGCCCCGTGTGGCCTATAAGTTGGATGTCAAGTGGACATCTCATAGGTAGTGTGTGGGATATGTTTCCGCCCCTTGTGGGTTGCGTGTCATATGTCAAGTGGACACCATGCAATTTGGGATGAATGATGCTTCATGATTCTACTTGGTTTCATGTTGCCCTAGGGTGACATGATCTCGAGTGTCGACTAATCCTTAGTATGAGCGACACCAAATAGGCATAATGATGATAAGAACATGATATGTTACTTCATTTTAATATCATGAATGTGTGCGTTCAAGTGTCTGCACTAAGATTCGTTGTTAGCATGACATTTATACAATGAAAAAAAATTGAAAGTAGTAAACACGTAGCACATAGCATGCAAGGTCCAAAATGAGTCTCTGTGTGTTAGTGGGCCATCCCCTGGACGTTGTATCTCATAGGACTTTAATTCCTAGAAGAGATAATTCAAGTGATGACTCTACACTACTAGATAGCGGATTCGGGTTTTGATGATCTAAATCATTTTTGCTTTCTCTTTCAACTTTTTGGGTCCCCGACCCAATATTTTATTTTCACAAAAACACCCCAATGGACCACGTCTCTCATCTCCGCGCGCTCTTGGCCTATCACTTCCGTGTCATCCGCTCACACTGGTGACTCCACTGTGGATTTTTTCTTAAACTCTTTTTTCAAAAGGTTTTAGATCTTGGATAAGTGCCTAAAATTGTTGATCACATTATTCTGTATTTTCTTAATTATGAAATATTCATAATATCACATTGCAATAGAGGGGATTAACCCGTAAGTCCAAGGTCTCCTGTTATGACAAAACTTACTCCTGCACTCATCTGCCTCCCCAAGAAAAGATGGTACTTGAGCAAGTGGAGCACTTGTTGCCATATCGCATGTACCTCTCTCATTAGAACCCATTTGGGGTTAGAGGCTTGGAGTGTATTTTAGTGCAACAAGAACCTTCTACATCAGCAACCCAAAAGCAAACCTCATGTAGATAAGCCATAGGAATTTTCTCTGGGGTGTTATCCAACAAATGATCATGCATTATATTTTTTCAGGTGCGCTCCTTAGTGCTCTCTTGGTACTAAGATGAACCAAACTTAGGATAGAGACTAGCCAAAAACCCTACGCATGAGAGTTGTATGGTTGGAAGTTTGGACCTTTCATGCTATGTGCTACTTGTTTACTACTTTCAATTTTTCACTGTATAAATGTCATGCTAACAACGAATCTTAGTACAGACACTTAAATGCACACACTCATGATATTAAAATGATGTAACATATCATGGTCTTATCATCATTATGCCTACTTTCAATTTTTCAATGTATAAATGTCATGCCAACCACGAATCTTAGTGTAGACACTTGAATGCACACACTCATGATATTAAAATGATGTAACATATCATGTTCTTATCATCATTATGCCTATTTGGTGTCACTCATACTAAGGATTAGTTGGCACTCGAGATCATGTCACCCTAGGATAACATGAAACCAAGTAGAATCATGAAGCATCATTCACCCCAAATTGCATGATGTCCACTTGACATAAGACACTCAACCCACAAGGGGCAGTAACATATCCCACACACTGCCTATGAGATGTCCACTCGACATCCAACTCATAGACCACAAGGGGCAATCATACATACCACATAGCCCAAATGGAGCCAATACCTACCCAAAACATTTTTCCCACAAAGTGTGATGTCCTTGTTGACACCCGAACCTAAGCCCACACGGGGCAAACTCTTTTTGAAAGTCTTACCTTACCAATCTTCAAGGGTGTACTCTTAATACCTGAACCCTTCACTCGCATTAGGCAATGATTCATGCATCACAGCATACCCTCAAATAGGGATGACCACACTAGCATCCGAAACTCCGCCCTAATTGAGCAAAATAACCAAATCATACATTTTATAGCTACATACGGTAGTTATTTTCATTTAAATTTATTTTTATTCTATTTCATTAGGGTATGTCGCATTGCTTACCTTAAATCGATTCGACCTCTTCATTCCATGAGATCTAGTCACAATACAAAATCTCAAACTATTAACCTATTGCCACATGGGTAACTTAGTCACTTCACTTCATTTACAATACATCATTCCTATTATATCATCACACGAATAATGTACAAATCTCAAATCCACTCCCAAAGGGGTTGGGTCTTCACTTTCACATTTTATCTAATGACTAACCCATTTGTTTCAAATGGATTGACAAACACATTATTTATTTTTCATCATGGCACATGAACCCCTTGTGATGTAACCATTACATTAACGATCGCAAGGTTTCGACTCTGATTACTCTCAGGGGTTATATTCTAAAATGAAGCCAAAAATCTTGTTCCCCACTTCTCTACCGAGAAGATAAAAGTTAAAACTACGAACATGTGTTGTCAATATCGCTTATCTAAATAGAAAAATGGTGACCACTGCAAGTATACAGTTACGATGTAGTTTTAAAAGATATCGATCCCATAGGGAAGGACCAGCTCTAAAGATCAACAAGAGAAACGAAATAAAGAAAATAAAATAAAATAGTTTTGATTTTAGTTGGGAAGAATTGGAATGATGAATGGATAGATAAATGTATGATATATTAGAGAAGATAAAAGTATATAGATTTTCCCTACGAACAAGTATAGCAAAGAAAACATGCAAGGTCATCAAAGATATTACATTCACTAGATTAATTTAACAGACTCGGTTCTAGACACTCAGATATTCAATTATTCACCACAGAGCAATAAATGAAATGACTTTTCTAAATCTAGTGCAAACGAATTAAGATGATTATATAAACCTGGATAACAATATTACTATGCTTAGTACGAGTTGCTCTCACATAGCCACATTTAGCAAGTAACCATTCCAAAAATGTTGGCTCACTAAACAGAGTTATAATCAAAGATCCAGTGATTATACACAATCTCGTTGACCCTGAAACTACTCTTAAAGTTAGCTCAAAAGCATATAACTTGATTAATATAAAAACTCAACACAAAATACACATTATGACACATAGACATATCATAAACTTAGAAATAGACAGTATAAGTAGAAAGCAAAGCAAAGTTGTAAGGTATGCAAGTGAAAGCTAAAGTTGATCAAACCGTATCCACTCTTTAATGGGAGTCATCAATTCCCGCATTTCCTGCGTCTACTTTGAATTCGGTCTCGGCCTGTACAGAACCTCTGCTAGGATGCTATTCTTTGTGAATATCGAATAAACGAATGTTGAAGAACGAAAAGTTTTAGTGATAAGTGATTTTGCAATTACACTTATACAACAATCACTCGAATATGTAGAGAAATCTATTAATCTAAAAAAGGATTTGAATCAATTATACATTTTCTCGCTAACACTTATGAACGTAGCAAAAACTAAATAGTTTTTCTCTCTATCTACGCACACACTATGCACTACTTTTCCACCACTTGTGCCACCCCACACTTGCGCGAAATTTGTAAGGTTTGGAGCCCTATTTATAGAGTTCGAAGGGTTACGTCTATTCATACGAAGAGTTATGTCCATTGGCGAAAGATTACATCACTGCATTGTGATTGGTTGAGTTGTTTGATCTTATCCACAATGGATAGATACATTTTCATGGTGGTTGACTTCCAAAAGGTGTCTTTTCGTTTGGTAGTTGATGGCGGTTGACGGTTCTTATCTAGTGACTGGTAGTTAAGAAGATTTGACCAGAAAACCATCCAAGTCGTGACTGCGAGGTACATGTCATGACCGTGAACTTTTGGTTGGTAACTTTTTGTTCTGAAGAATACTAAGTCGTAATCGTGAAATGATTTTCTCTTTAGAATTCTTCTTGTAAATTCATCGACCTTTGACAGCTTCGATCCTAAGCCAAATCTTTAAGTTCCATGCACCTTTTTCACTCTTTTTTTCACAGATTTCCACTTTAGATCATTTTACTCCCAATATTTACCTAGTATCTGCATTTGCACAAAAAACAACTACATACCACGTGAAATCTTTTATATGAAGTATAAAAATGACTTAAACTATAGTGTTTAGTGTATAAAATTATAATGATAATAAGTGTAATTATACACTTATCACACTCCCACACGTAACTTTTTCCTTGTCCTCAAGGTAAATTAAATAGAAGTGTATAAATTTGTAATAAAGTTTGTACCTCATTTGGCGAAAGGCTATTGCAGTGAGTACCACATTCCTACGTTGCAAAAGATTCAAGTCGAAGTCCGAAATTTCCCACAAATTAGTAATGTGCAATTTTTATAGTTTAATTGCATACCTTCGCTCTTAATGGTGAGTCAACCGAATAACATCTTCATATAAGAGTTATATGCATACTCGAATATTTCCTTCTCTTAAGCATATTATAAAGTAAAAAGGACATAGATAGTACACTTTGATTAATTTTCTCTCAAGGCATTTTTAGGTAACCTAGGATGCTAAAACACTCTTAGTGGTTGCATTTTTTGCTCCATACCACTCTCCCCTTTTTTTAGTGGTTGCATTTTATACTCCATACTATTCACCACTTTTCTACTGATAAGTTTAATAACTTTTTCGCAAATAGTTTGGCTATATATTAATGGTGCCAAAAACTTGTTCGTGTAAAGTATAGGTTTTGTCAGTACCTCTTATCAAATAGAAAAATGATGATAACTACAAATATACAGTTGCGATGTAGTTTTAAAAGATATCGATTCCACAGGGAAAGACTAGCTATAAAGATCAACAAGGAAGACAAAATAAAGAAAATAAAATATATTGATATGTTGGATAAGAGGGTTAGAATGAAGAATGAGTTAATATAGGTATGAAAGCTTAGAGAATATAAATATATAGATTTTCCCTACGAAATAAGGATAGCAGAGAAAATATGCAAGTTCAACAAAGATGTTATGATTCACTAAACTAATCTAACTGACTCGGTTCAAAATACCCAAATGTTTAATTATTCGCTGTAGAGCAACACATGAAATAACTTTTCTAAACCTAGCGCAAACGAATTAAGACAATTATATAAACCTGGACA
>CATIWQ010086044.1:0-26095 GCA_949673415.1 Euphorbia schlechtendalii | reverse complement strand
ATAGTGTGGACCAGAGTGGTATAAGTGGATCAGCTTAAAGACTACAAAAAGGGAAAAGACTCAAGGTGGATTATTATTTTCATGTAACATTTTGGTCTGTAAAATAATGGCATGTACTAGTTAGTGTGAGGAGTGAGTATTGTATTTTGATGATATTTGGAATTTTCGAATATGAATATTGGAAATAAATTTGTTTTAAGTATTAATGTGAAATATGGTGATTTGATAAGTTACTGTTATAAGTTACTGATAGTTACTGTTACCGTGACACTCCCGATCCGGGGGTGTTACATATGATTCTTCTTCTGGTTTGTGGATTTCCCCGAGTCATCTTTTGATAACCTCCTTTTTTATAACTACTTACTCCATACCTATATCCATACTCCTTATAGCTCCTTTGCCTTGGGGCTGAAGATTCACCTTGATACATCCTTTGAAGATTTTGCTTCTGAGAGGCGTTAGTCTTTTGAGGATGCTTCTTCTCCTGAGAATGTTCCTTCTTTTGAGGCTATACCTTTTTTTGAGGAGGCGCATTCTTCTGAGGTTCTAATTTTCCAGGCAAAGTTATCTTACCCGATAAATGTCCCTCTACCAGCATTACTCTTTTGTTGAGGTTGGTAGCATTGACTCCTACCAGAACCAATTCTTTCTTAAGCTTCGCAACCTCAGTTTCAAGCTCTCATTGCCTCTTGTGAATAGCTTTGGTGGAGTTGTCTCTAGCTATATCTCGGATACAGAAGTCTTCAAATTCTTCTTCAAGAAGCTTCATATGTTTCTTATTTTTTTAACTTGCTTATAAATTTGTGCAAGTAGTTGCATGATTTCATCAGGAATATTGAGTTTGGAATTTACCTCATCATTCGCCTGAGATTTTCCTTCTAAAGATGAGACTTTCTCTATGCTGCTATGCCAGGATTCAACTGTTGGGTACATATCATCTGCAGCCATGAAGCATATCTGAGTAGTCTCTTCATTCTCTGAGGAATCTGTAGAGCTCTCTTCTTCACTGTTGTTCCATGTTACCACCATAGCTTTCTTTCCTTTGTCCTTTCTTAGCCTTGGGCAGCTTGATTTAATATGTCCTTCCCAGTGACATTCAAAACAGGTTATAGGTTTTTGTTTTTCACCTTTGATTTTCTCTTCAAACTTTCTGAACTTACTCTTCTTCTAGAAGTCTGACTTTTGAGGAAAACTTCCCTTCTTTTGAAACTTTTGAAGAGACACTGAGTTCTTCCTCATGAACTTCTTGAATCTTCTGGCCAGCATGGCCATATCCTCATCATCCTCTGATGAGCTTTCACCAACTTCTTCTACTATTAGAATTATTACCTTCTTTCCTTCAAACTTTGCCTTTTCTTTCTTCTCAAAATTCTACATAGAGATCTCATGAATGATTAAGGAACTAATGAGTTCATCATACCTGTAAGTGGTGAGATCTTGAGCTTCTTTTATAGCTGTCTTCTTAGCCTGCCATTTCTCAGTTAGGCTTCTGAGAATCTTCTTCACTTACTCCTCTTCTAATAAGTTCTTTCCCAATCTTTTGAGCTCATTGATGATATTTGTGAATCTAGCATTCGTGTTTGATATTGATTCTCCCTCTTCCATTTCGAATAATTCATAGAGTCGCAGATTCTGATTGATCTTTGATTCTTTAACCTTATATGTTCCTTCATAGGTTACCTCAAGCTTTTTCCAGATCTCATTGGTACTTTCATAGCCTGAAATTTTATTATATTCTGCAGCATATAAAGCACAATGTAAAAGTTAATGACAGCTGCATTACTTTGTAATTTCTTCATGTTAGAGTCATTATATTCACTCTCTGGTTTAGGAGAGACTACCCCATCTACAGTAGATGTAGAAATGTATGGACCATTGGTTATAGCAAGCCATGCATACATATCCTGAGATTGTATGAAATTTTTCATTCTATTTTTCCAGAATGTGTAATTCTGTCCAAAGAATAGTGGGGGTCTGGACACAGACAACCCTTCTGGGAGTATCTGTGTGGTCATGTTTCCAAGCAAGTGCTTCATGTTATTTTCACCCATTTTAATCTTTTACTCTAGATTTGTTAAGTCTATTTTTGAGTTCCTGCTTTGATACCAATTGTAAGACCTAGTAGGGTGATAGAACAGGTCAGAGGGGGGGGGGTGAAAGACTCTTTTTCGAGTTCACTATTTTCTTCAGAAGAGTTGCTTCTAAAGATGCTTTTGAGTAAATATCCTTTACTCAGAATCTCCTTTATATATTTAAGTGTTTTAGTTGCGGAATTAATTAAACATAAAAATAGAGCAGGGTAAGGAAATATGCAAACAGGGATTTTATCCTGGTTTAGCCTCTGCCTAATCCAGTCCTTGGAATCTCTTGTCCAAGATTTAATTCACTAGTGGCTTTTCTTCTGGTGAAAAGCAAACCCTTTACAGCTTATGACTGAAGTTCCTTCCAACAGTCTTACCTATGATGAGCTATACCAATACAGGAGTACCGTCCTTCTGTATCTGAGGCTCTGAGCTTCTTGTCTCTTAAGTAACTTCCTTATGAGATTTTCAAGCTCCCTCACACTAACTTACCCTCAGCTTAGTGTGATTTACAACAGTTTATAGAAAAATAATTTTTGTGAGCTTCTAAACTTTGTTTCAGTTAGCTCAAATACAAACAGGTAAGATTTGAATGTTTGCTAGAAGAAGATTGTAAGTAGATTTGAGAATTTGTTCACTCTTGAATTCTTTTGTTAATTCAGCAACCTTCTTCAATGGCGGAAATCATCCTTTTATAGAGGGAGAGAATGTTTCCATTGATTTTAGATCGTTGCTAGGAATTCTACCGTTGTCTCTCAATCTTGTTTCCGTTAACATTCCGTTAGAGTAGCTCGTCCAACTCTGATTCGCGCCATGCTGTATCAGGTTGATTTTGAGGACCCACTTTGTACAGTGGTTGCAGATGAGATTTGTAGAAATGTTTTTGTTCTTGATCTTGCAACAAATTTTATCTTGTAGTAGACTTGGGGACAAAGCGCGCGGTGGCATTAAATGCAAGGTCAGCTTTCTTGACTTTTAGCACCGAAAGGCTAAGTTGTCCTTTGCAGTACATCAGAGGAACTTTTTGAGGTTTTGAGTCTTGAGTGTTCTTCTAATCTTTTAACTGCTTCTAAGGCGTCATAGCTCTGCTAACATATTCTGGGGCTTCTGAGATGACTTGCTTCTGAACTTAGAACTTACAAAACTAATTTAGCTTCAGAATCCAACAAACAATCTTTCCATTATTTGCTTGGCCTTTTTGCTTCAACTTAGGGCAATCTTTCCTCTAATGCCCTGTTTCATGATAAAAGGCACATTCATCTTTGCTGAACTTGGACCTTTCATTTGATCATCCTTTCTTTCTTTCAAATGTCTTCCTAGGCATACTCTAACAATCAAAGCCTCAGTCACTCCACTTGGGTTATCAAATTTATCCCTCTTTCTTAATTCATAGTTGTATAAAGCTCCACAAACTTCACTAAGAGTTACAACAACCTTCCCATGAAATAGATTTGTTTCAAGATACTCAAACTCCTCCGGAAGGGATCCCAACAGCATCGAAGCAAGATCCTCATCTTCAAATATCACGTCTAGGTTCAACAAATCAGAAACCAACTGATTAAAACTAGTGATGTGATCGTTCATCGTGGTACCATGAGTATATGTGAATCAAAGCAGTCTTTTCTTCATGTAAAGCTTATTGTGACTGCTCATTTCAAGAAATTTTCCTCCACTGTTGTCATTAACTTATTAGCTAAAGTCTGTTTGCAAAATACATATTTCTGCTCTTTAGATAAGCATGACTTAATTGTATTACAAGCCAACTGATTGAAGATCCTCCATTCTTCTCCTCCCATTCGATATGGTTTCTCTTCTTTAATTGCAATGTCTAGACCCTACTAAAACAAGGCATCCAGAACCTCACTTTGCCAGATGCTGAAATGACCGCTACCATTGAAAACTTTCACCACTTCTCTTGAATTTACTCAAACATCTCTTTTAAATAATGCTTGAAGAAGCATTTGATGTGGATGTCTTCATTGCAAATGAATTTTTCATTTCAGCTTAAATCGAAAAATCATAAATAATAGTATTTCTCGAATATTAACTTGAAAAATTTCCAAGTAAATGACATGTTCATGCGGGAGAGAGGCCTTAAGGGCCCAATCCTCATTATAATTTCCCCAAGTTAGGGATGGATCACATTTGAAAGTTGAGGATGACACATGACTTTTTATGTCTAGCTAGGGCCAAACTATGTTAACCTTTTCAAAAACAGAAAGTTAGCAAAGAAAAACCCTTAAAATTGAGTGAGGAGAAAGTTTTTGTAAAAGAAGACTATACGGTATATCTTAACCACTTTATTCATAAGGGATCAAAACGACCTAAATTTTAAAACATAGCATTTAAAACTTAATATAACCAAGGAAGAACAAAACAAAAGAAGTGGACCACTAGATTTTGTTCTAGTGACTACGCCTTCTCTCAAAATGAAGTAAGAATGTGAGAATTTTGTGTTGAAGTTCCAAGTTCTTCAAAAATTAAAATGCTAATATTTTAAAAAAAAAACCTCGATAAGAAGAGCATCTTTAGTAGTTTGTGATGTCTAAGTCTAGGTGGCATATGGAATAGAAGTTCATTTTGATGATGTGACAATAATCTAAAAAATAGACATTTAAATTATATTTATTGTAGATAATGTCTATTTGATTGTCAACATCTAGACAATTAGATAGATATTGTCTACAATTTGGGATGACACGTAGTGTCACATCATACAGGGAAGATGAGTTAGATAAGCTATTAAAGATGCATTTTCAAATTGATAATTTATTCATACTTACATGTCAAAACAATTTGTGAAATAGATAAACTAGTAAATATGTTTTAATATCAAAAATTTTGGTTGAGTTTATAGAATATTCTATTTAAAAGTTCGAAACCATTGATAAATTCCATTTTATATTTGTTTAGATAAATAAAAAATTAAAAATCGCGCATGACAAGTGACCAATCACTCTTCTCCACGAGAAGACTTTAATCTTTTATTCCCTTATCTCCTTCCTATTCCGTTCTTAAAGTACCCATCATGAATCATGATCCACACCTCAACTTAAACTACCTTTACTTTTTTAATTTCGCATTTCTTCCCCTCAATAACCCACCTCTGTTCATTCAGTTTTCAAAATATCCAAGGTCATATTCGTAATGCTACACAATTCAACTGATTTTCGGCCCTGCTGTGTTGTAAACCCATAGCCACCAGAGCTCTCCATAAATATCAACGGGCCACTCTGGAAAGAGAGAGACTACCATCTACGGCGATCATATAATCGGAGTTTATCACCGTTATAGCGATGGCTAGGAAGTTTTTCGTCGGTGGCAACTGGAAATGCGTCAGTTTCTAGTCTCCTTTTCGTATTCACCTTTTCAATTATGAATTTTCAGCTTGCTTTTGCTTCTGTTCGCGTTTTTATTGGTATTAAGCCAGTCGATGTGATTTTGTTTATCATTTCGTTTTTTGTGGTTGTGTTTCTGTGTGAACTGTAATATGTGACTAGAGTTGAAGTTTATTAGTTTTGATTTTTTTATGAATTGATTTTGGATGTAGAATGGAACTACTGAAGAAGTGAAGAAGATAGTCTCCACGCTAAATGAAGGTCAGGTGCCTTCTCCAGATGTTGTTGGTAAGTGGATTCCTCTTAACTTTCTTCCTCTTACTCTTTTTGTATTTTCTTGCACTTTCTGTTGGATGAGCTTCTTTTCACGCAGCTGTTTTGTGTGCATCTATGTTGTATATGATCTTGCTGTTATCCAAATACATTTTTAACCTAATGTTTTATGGATTTAGTTTTCAAGTGATGGCATGCAATCATATTTGTTTCTGTAACTAAGGAAACTATTTAAACCATAATGTCAGCAATTAAGAATTATTAGGCGCCAAGGACATTTGTAGTATAGTGCTTGGTTCTTGGCGATTTCTAAATTCCGATTGCAGTAGCTTTTAATGTTTGTAGTTGATAGTTGGAAGGTAAGCTATGAATCAGTGATGAACCCAATTTGCTCGGTTAATCTTGAAAATTCATGTTGTTGCTATGTTAATACTCGGTACTAATGTTCAATGATAGTTGACTTGTAATTCACAATAAATTTGCATTCGTCAGTTTTTATGTGTTATGCAAATCAATTTTTAACTAAAGTATGTTAAATGAAGAAAGAATTATCAATAGATGTATGTTTCTTCCGTCATGTGAAGAAATAAAATTTCTGTCTGATAAATGCATTATTTGTATATTCGAACAATACCTGATATCATTTAGCTAAACTTTACTTAAATTTTACGTTTACAATAAATAATAATGAAAGGAGGACCTTAGTTTTAAATGTATTTTGGATCACAGTCACTTGATCCAAATATAGAAGAAAATTAAACCGGCTCAAAGCTCAAATTTAAGGTTATCGAAATCAGTTGCTATTAGCTATTCAATTTAAACAGCCCCTGGCTTATGTTTTTGTTCCATTTCAAGAGTGAAAGAGCTATCTTCTGACTCCAAATAGTATAACAAACATCCTCACAACTATCTTGTACAATTGAACTATCACCCTCCCAAAGACTATAAAATGATTCACTGTGTGAATACTTGTTCTGTTAAAACTTCTTCTCGAGGGATTTCACTGATTGATGTAAAACTTCTTCCCTTTCCTAGAGGTTGTGGTAAGCCCTCCATTTGTTTTTCTTCAATTGGTGAAAAGTTTGTTGAAGCCTGAATTTCATGTTGCGGCACAAAATTGTTGGGTTAAGAAAGGAGGTGCTTTCACCGGTGAAGTCAGGTATTTTCAATACCGCGATTTTATATCTTAGTTTGTAGCTAGATTAGCTTGTTTAGCTCCACTCGATAATTAGTGTTAAAATTTCTGGTTTGGGAAATTATATATTCATGTCTCATTTATTTTGTCAGTGCGGAAATGCTAGTGGATCTGGGTATTCCCTGGGTCATTCTTGGCCACTCTGAAAGAAGACTTATTTTGGGCGAGTCGAATGAGGTAGGCTATATTGCATTATGCAATATTCTCATAAATAATGTGTTGATGAGAGCTTCATGATTGCATGCTTGTCAATAAAGTTTGCACGTGCCTGCTTGTGATTGCTTCTGATTCTGTAAGCATTTCATTTTAGTTTGTTGGAGATAAAGTTGCATATGCACTTTCCAAAGGTTTGAAAGTTATTGCTTGCGTTGGTGAGACTCTAGAGCAGCGTGAAGCAGGATCTACTTTGGATGTTGTTGCTGCACAGACCAAAGCGATAGCTGGTAAGCATTTTGATTTCACTTTTCAGATGTTGATATATTCATTATTAATGTTAGAGACCATGGCTTAAATAAATCTTTTGCAAGTCTTGTCGTAATGGTGAATCTATGAAGAAGGTATATGAATGTTTTCATATGCATCGATAATGTGATATCTATTTCCGGATTTCTAATGTTAGTATCATATTTTACTTTGATGGCAGAACGAGTACAGGACTGGACAAATGTTGTTCTGGCCTATGAGCCTGTTTGGGCAATTGGAACTGGGAAGGTTGCAACACCTGCTCAAGCACAAGAAGTAAGTCTAGCCTTGTCTTTAGATTGTTCTCTTCTGTGTATTGAGGATCATTGTGTTGCTTCCCTTTTTTTTTAAAACATAACAGCATTTCTCAAAGTAGTGTTTTTAGTATTGACGTAGCAGCATGACAGAGTTGTCGATAAATAAATTTCATTGTAGCGAACCTTGACGACACTAATTACATTATATCTGTCTATTTTCCTCATCAAGTCCAACCATTTTCCATTCCCCTCACTCCATTTTGCAGGATCTACAGTGTTTTTCTCTAATCATCTTCCCCAATTCAAATTCATATTTTATATTTAAACTAACAAAAAGAATAACAAAACAAAAACTAAAAAAGATAAAAAAAAAAGCAAAAAGTAATATTATTTTGAACTATTCCCCAAAATGAGAAATAGATCATTCTTCATATTTGAGGAACCTCATTTCGGAGATATACCATAAAGGGAATGGATGGACTTACCATTACCCATATTCATTCCCCATTTTGGAAAATTTTCCAAAATGGGGAAACATTGGACTTGCCCAGGTTGGCACCTGGGATGATAAAGTTGGGCTTTGAAAAGTAAGCACTGTTAAGATGTCTGACAAAAACAAGCTTACGCTTGACCAATTTCCTGATTTCACCATAAAGTAAGGAATCGACCTTAAAGTCTATTTTTCCATGAATTTGCTAAGCATTCCTTCGAGTAGTTCTGTCATTGGCATTGAGACAAAAAGACTGATTTCTGAAACCTTGCGAGTCAAATTGGATCCTAATTTTGTTCTGAGCCTTCCTAAAAACCTTTGTGGTTTTCCCTATGTGATGACTTTGCTGGGTTATTTCCATATTGGTATGTTAAATATTTCAAGTTTTGTAATTTTCACTTGTTAGTCAATCCCAATGCAATTGTTGTATTAACATAATAGGTACACTTTGAATTGAGGAAATGGCTTCAAGCAAACACCAGCCCAGAAGTTGCTTCTTCAACCAGGATTATTTACGGAGGTAAATCCAAATATTAATTAGTTTTACATCCGGGGTCTTGGATAACATATATTTGCACCTGTCTTTAAAACCCAGCACCCTTTTGGATGTGCATTTTGCAATGAAATGACTGAATGGATATTTCAAATATGCAGTTGTTTTCTTTTCTTTGTATATAACTGATAAAACAGGGCGTCTCGTTCAGGGTCGGTCACTGCAGCAAATTGCAAGGAATTGGCGGCACAGCCTGATGTGGATGGCTTTTTGGTTGGTGGAGCCTCTCTCAAGGTAATTTCGTGATTTTTTAGTTCTAATTTGTGCATTAAACTAATAAACTTCTTTCCCATGAATGGTGCGTTTTTCCTTACACATATATGTGTGTGTTCATCAAATTAGCCGGAGTTCATTGATATTATCAAGTCTGCCGAGATAAAGAAGAGCGCATGAACGCTGCACAAACCTCTGTATCCTGGCAATACTTTGAACTTGAAGCTTATGTTTGGAAAGCTATAGTTTTTTTATGTGTAATATGCTATGCTTTATTGAGGAAATAAGTTTTGGCCGATACACAACTCTATTATGCACAATAAATTTTATTTCTTATTTTGCTTTCGTGTAATTCTGAACTTTTCGTCTATCTTTTTAATCATTGCGATAATTAGTCTTTGTAAATGCCCTTGGATATTCTCCTCTGATTCCCCCGAACTTGTCTCATGTGATTGCTTTCAATTAATAGTAGTGTTTTAAGACAATATTAGTAGTACTTTCTTGCCTCTTTAGTTTCATATTGCTGCCTCTTATTAGCCTATAAAATAAAAGGTAAACTTTAGAAAAGATATTTAATCCATTTACAAAACCAGTGGAAAGGGTTTATGGTTTCAGAATAGTGCTGTTACATTAAATAATTTTAACAATTCAACATCTTAATAATTTATCCTTATTATTAAAAAATTATGCGTCATTGTTTGAGGAATTCTAGGATTTTTTTATGATTTTTCAAAGTTTGTTATAATAATTTAATAAAAAAAATAATTGTGCTATTCCAAAAATTTCAAAATTTATTATTGATGTGTATTGTATTTTTATTATTCATCTCATAAAAACTCAGATAAAAACGAATAATATTATCTATTTTCTTGATATAATTTAATAATGAGGATCTTTTAATTTTTTTGGAATCACAAATCAACTTTTGCAAAAAAAAATTCCTCTGAGTGAAATTATAATGTACAATTTTAAATTTACCATAAAATTAAATGTAAAATTTTATTGGTTATGTTAAAAGTTACGTTTTTTTAAAAGACAAGCTATAATTTGTAATGGAAATCATTCATTAAAATCTGCAGTTTGTTATGGTTGGGATGGGAGGATGAATAAAATAGTCCAACTGACAACAAAAATAAAGTGTGCAAATTAGCACTCTCCAGGGGCGGCGCCACGGGGTTTTGGGTGGTCAGTTGACCTTCCAATGTTGGAAAACACCATGAATAGAGGTACAATTTGCGTTTGCAACTTAGGGTTTGTGTAGCATTTTGACCTCTTCAAGTTGAAGAAGATGAGAACCAAACTGGATCTTTGTACATGAAATTTAAATTGACCCGGTTATTTATTGTTTTAATTTGGACTGGACTTTCATTATTTTATCAGAATAGAACATATCAAGGCCCTTTAAGTATTAATTTTGTAAAATAATGGTCAAATTATAAATTATAAATTATAAATTTCATTATTTTTATAATCATTATAAAAATTTGTATCTAATATTTCAAATCGTATTTATTTTTATAATTTTTATTAGTAAATTAAAATGTTATTCAAAATTTTCAAATTTAAATTGTTAGGATATTTAATCAAATATATTACTTATAAGTAAATCAAGTAACAATTAATATTCTTATTCTCATTTAATTTTTTTAATGTTTTGCATATGACTTTTATAGAAACTTCGTATTTTATATAAAAGTAACAGTTACTTTGTCATTTATTGTCATTGAATTAATTCATATATTGGTAGTTACCATATAAAAGCTCATGAAAATATGTATATCACTCTTTGCCGTTTGCAACTTTGCGATCCATGAAAATTTACCTTAGAAATATGATACTTTTAAAGGTCTCGATTTTCGACCCTCCGACAGTGAACTCCTGGCACCGCCACTCAAATGTTATGCTACTGAATAGTGCTAATCTGAAAAAATAATAATGTGTTAATACTAAAACAAATCAACAACTCACTCGAAGTTGATAATGTGGATTTTACCACCTAGTTGACACGAAATATTTGTAAACATATCATATTATTAACATTTTGTTGCAATATGTCATGTTATTTGTTTTAGAACAATTAGTGGTAGAAAGCTATAAAAATGCCAAGATCATCTTGGTGATATGCTCGACTTAATTTGAAAGTGAGTTGTTCGTGAATAACATATCTAGGTTTAGTTTGTAAACAATTCAAGCTTGAGTATGTAAAATCTCCGGACGAGGTCATTATTTGTATTACATATGTTGAAACCAAATTTTAATAATGATTAAATGATAATTTTTTAATAATATGTAAACTTACAATTTTCATTGTTATAATTCACAGTTTGTTGATTTGTGAAATTTTTAATTCTTTATTTTCCAACGGTTAAAAATTGTTTTAAATATGTAAAGTTAAAATTATTTTATCTACTAAATTTTATATTATTTTATATGCAATGTACCTTAATATATTGGATATAATAAACTTAAAATGCTACTATGCGTGAACAAAAAAATAGTTATTTACAAATAATTAAATGAAATATTTGTGAGCTATATATCCAGCCTACTCACGAATAAATCATTTTATTTATTTGTGAACAATTCAAATATTGTGAATAAATAGTTGACATATTAAATTAAAATATTAATGATCAACTGGTCCTAGTTCCATTGGTGCATCCGCAAAGGATGGATGATGATGATCAAAGATGTTCCCTCAAATTCATTTCAATCAAAAAGAAAAAAATATTAGTGAGATAATGTGCAAAAAAAGAGGGAACGAAAAATCGAGTTAAAAGGTCAACCTTAAAAATACGAAAAAGGAAAAACATTTCAACAATGTTCAATTAAAATAAATTAATTATTTTGAAAATCAAAATTATCGAAAATTAAGCAAAATGATAGGAAGAATAAAAATACCATGTTACTAAAATTAATTTAATGTACAAAAATAAATAAGAATAAGAGTAATTTTGTCAATAGGTATTTTATTTGGATTGAAAAATGAAAAATATAACAGATTAAGGTAATTGAAGAATTATGCAAATCTACACAACAAAGGAGTCCATCAGGGTTACTATGCACAGAGAAACACAGCACTTCGCCCCAAGCTACATCATCCACTTCCCAACAAAATATAGAAATAAGTTAGATTCTGTTATTAGTCTTTTTCCGTGTAGCTAGTTAGTTAGTCACGAAACTCTGTATATAAGGCATAACCGTCTAATTCTGTAATCAACTTTTTCATTAACTTTTTTCTCTCAATTTTTCCATTTTTCGTTTGTTCTCAAATTCTTGAGTTCTTGAGTTCTTGATTCCGCAAATAACAGATCTTGAAAGTTTACACGGTATCAAAGCATTATGGTTAAGAAAGCAAACATGTTTAATGTTCTAAGATAGAGAAATCGAAACAAGGACATGAGAGGAAGCAATAGAAATGGAGATCAGATTTAATCTTTCAAGTGCTGATAATCCTGGAGTGATTCTGGTTCCTACACTCTTCAATGGCAACAATTTTCTACCATGGAGCAGAGCTATAAAGAGAGCTTTGATAGTGTGAGCTGACGACAAGGAGTGATGGACCAAGAGCGTGTGCAAAATGAGAGGCGCGGTTCACCGGGGTGTTTGAAAAAGGTACCGGGTCGGGGACTCGTAAAGGTTTTGGTAGAGAAAGCAAAAACATTTAGATTGGTCAAACCCGAATCCGCCGTCTCTTAGTGTGGAGTCGCCACCTGGATTAGCTCTTTCCAGGAATTACAGTCCTGTGAGGCTTAACGTCCGGGGGACGGCCCACTAAGACACAGAGATTCGGGTTCTTATGTGATCTCATTATATTACATCTATAGAAAATCGTATTTCTTAATCATGCATATTCGCACTTACGTCGTTTTCGAGTTATTATGCATGATTCACGTATGTGCGAAAAGTAGTAAATCCATACACAAAACAGTATATAAATGCGGAAAAGTAAAGATTAAAGGTTATATAACCTCGGGGGATGCATCCGACAGCCTAATCTATTAATTACATTTCCCAAAAATAATTTTTGCAATAGCCGAAGGAAAATAAAATCCTAGGCATACATCTAACCTTCATCCACAAAGGTAAAATGTTAGCACGAGATATGACACATATGTTCGATTTGATTTTGAGAAGGCCCATGTGGCCTAATTAAAACATCGATAGTTTAAAGTTATTATTTTAAATAAAAATGGTTCATTTTTATTTACATATATTTTGGTCAATTTTTATTAGTGAAAATGACCGCATGACAAAGTGTAAGGCCTGTTATCCGGGAATAATTGTTATTCCTTTCGTGGGGGAATTCTAACAGATGTATTTTTATTAAACAAAAAAAAATAAAGATTGAGAAGAATTATCACAACAATATTTACATAATAAATAAAATAAAAAAATATTCCTAGGTGCGCATGTACAACAACATTGAAAACACGAGATAAAACAGCTCTAGGAACTCAGAGACTTACCCTTTCGGTGTGAACCCACTTCGGCGTATTCGTATGATCCTCGGGAGTGTTCCTCGTTCGTTTTTCAGTTGGTATTTGCGTGGAAAATAATTGTTTATTTATCCAAAAGATAATCAGACTCGGGCACTAAATTTATTTTAGACCCGAGAATATCTGAGGATTTTAGAAGAAGATGGAAGAAAATGAGTTGAAAATAATAAAATTCGGGATCAAAACGTGTTTTGGATCCGAATATAATTAAAGAAACCTTAAAAGAAATATAGAAAAAGTCAGAATTATTTCTTTTGAAATATATTATTTTTTTGTGTAAAAATTTCTCCGTCGTTGTCGAGAGAAAATTATATTTTTATGAATTTTTTTTCAGTCTCGAATACTGAAAATTCTGCGAATATTTATAGGTGAAAAATCCCGAAAAATCCAAAAGGAAACAAATTCCGGCGAGGCTCGCTAGAAATCTGGCGAGGTTCTCCGGATTCTGGTGAGCCTCGCCAGAATTGTACCGGATTCCGGTGAGCGATTCCCGATTTATTTTTATATATTTTTTTAATTTTTAATTTTTTTTAAAAATATAAATTAATTAATTATTACTAAAATCTATTTTTTAAGTCTCAAAAAAATAATTTAAGTCCTTAAAATAAATTGGCGACGAGGACATTCCCATTCGGAGATTTCCGGATAATAAAAAATCGTGTGATTCGAGGATAAAAATCTCGAAAAGCCATCATCATTGAATGTGCGAGTTGGTACAAAATCTCATGCTCCCAGACAGCAAAAGACAAGATCGATTTCATTCAAGGTAAGATAGAATCTCCTGCAGAAAATTCACAGTTTTACAACTTATGGTAAAAATGTGATTGTTTGGTTACCTCCTGGATTTTAAATTCTATGACTAAAGAATTTTCTGAGGCTTTTCTTTATGCTGAGAATTCAAGAAGCCTATGGTTAGAACTTGAAGATAGGTTCGGAGGTAGTAATGGCCCCAGGCTATATCAGATTAAAAGAGAAATGAACTCTTTGACTCAAGGAAATAATTCGATTATGATTTTCTATACTCAGATTAAGAGACTGTGGGATGAACTTGATCTCTTGAGGAAAATGCAAGTATGCATTTGTAATGCTGGTGAAAGTTTTAGCTGTGATATTGTCAAGAAATCAAAGATCTTAATGAAGAAGATAGATTAATGCAGTTTCTTATGGGCCTAAATGAAGGCTATGATGCTGCTAGAAGCCAAATATTTCTCATGGAGTCATTTCCTTCAATCAGTAAGGCATATGCAATGTTACAGAGAATAGAGAAGCAAAGAGAAGTGAATTTGGAGCAGCTTGTTGAGAGAGCAAATTACTCAGCCAAGTTTCAGTTAAGAAGTCACAACAACTCTTACAAAACTAACAATAGAGATGATAACAGATTAATGAAGAAAGAAGGTAGGAAATGCACATACTATGATAGCACAAATCACACAAGGGATAGGTGTTTCCATTTAATTGGATACCCTGATTGGTTTCCCATGAAAAGGAGGAGGATAAGGCCACAACAAGCCAATGTTGCTGAGGGCAATGAAGAAAATCATAGCTTTGCTAGAGATACTAAAAGCCAAAATGAAATGCTGAATTCACAACAGTTGTCAATCATTGCTCATGAAGTTTACAAAGCTACGAAGGGAAAAGCTGTGATGGAAACTCCTATTAGCTACAACCAAAAGGAAGATTTTACTACTTTCGCAGGCGTTACAGGTAACAACACGAATTCTTTTGTTAATTCGGTAGAGTGGATTGTTAACAATGGGGCCACATCCCACATGAGCTCAAATTTAGAATTCTTTGAGAATGTGAGATCACAAAGATTCAATCATACAGTCATCTTGCTTGATGGATCGAAGCAATCTGATACAAAGATAAGAGATATCAGATTGATAAAAGATTTAGTTCTCAAGAATGTTCTGTACATACAACAGTTTCATTTTAATTTGCTATCAATGGGAAAATTACTCACAAATTCGAAAATTTCTATTCATTTTAAACCTGATTGCTGCTATCTGCAGGAACAAGTAACCATGAAGATTTTGGAAATTTCTTGGAAGACTAATGGCTTATACAAACTGAATGGTTCATCATACAAAGAGGAAATCTTGCAAAGATTTTTCAGTTTGCTTAAGTAGTCAAGATATAATGGACAAATCCTGTGTCTGGTATAGAAGATTGGGCCATGCTTTAGGAGAAGTTCTAACTCAAATTTCCAGTATTGATTTTAGTTCTGTTAAAATAGATTGTGGTGTTTGTCATTCAACCAAACAGACTAGAATTCCCTTTCCAAGTAATTCTATTAAAACAGTAAAAGTTTTACAGTTAATTCATGTGAATTTATAGGGTCCATACAGTATGCATTCTTTAACTGGTGCTAGTTATTTCCTTACTATGGTTGATGATTATTCAAGAGCTACTTGGATAATTTTACTGCAAAACAAGTCTCAGGTGTTTCATGCTTTAAAAGTTTTTTTAACACCCACAGAAAACCAATTTTCAACAAAGATACAAATGCTCAGAAGTGATAATGGAAATGAGTTTTGAGTAAGGATTGTACTGATTTCCTACAGTCAAAAGGTGTTGTTCATAAAAAAAATTTGTGCACATACCCTCAATAGAATGTAATAGTTGAGAGGAAACATAAGCATCTTCTTGAGATTGTAAGAGCTCTTCTTTTTATGGCACATTTGCCTCACTCCTTTTGGGGAGAAGCTGTTTTAATGGCAGCATCTATTATATATGTTCTACCCTCTAGAGTTTTACATTGGAAGTCACCCCATGAGATATTGTATAATAACAGACCTGATTACACAAAATTCAAGGTTTTTGGGTCACAATGTTACTATACAGATACAACACCTCATAAGTTGAAGCTTGCTGAAAGAGCACATAAAGCTATTTTCTTGGGGTTTACAATGGGAAAGAAAGGATGGAAAGTTTTCGATTTATCAACAAATAAGATCCACGTGTTTTTCAAAAAAAAACAAATAAGATCCACGTGTCAAGAGATGTATCTTTCCAAGAAGACATCTTTCCATGGAGCAATTTACCTCTCCCTAATCCTTCTAGTGATTCAGCTACTGTTGAATTAACAACAAACTCTCAACCATCTTTACCACAAATAACACAAGTTACTAGGTTAGAAAGGCATGTACAGAGGCCTGCTTGGCTTAGTGACTATGTTACTAATGTTGTGATTCTGCCATCTCAACATACAGCATTGATGTCAAAGATTTCTGCAACAAAAGAACCAAAGAACTACACTGAAGCGGTTGTAGACAAAAGCTGGATTACTACCATGAATGCAGAATTGGCAGCTTTAAGAAACAACAACACTTAGCATCTCACTACATTGCCCTCTAACAAGAGGCCAATTACTTTAAAATGGGTTTACAAAATTAAGTATACCCCCATAGGTTTAATAGATAAGTATAAAGAAAGACTTGTTGCTAAAGGTTACAACCAACATTTTGGCATCAATTTTCATGAGAGTTTCGGCCCTGCGGGTAAAGCAGTAACTGTGAGACTTCTTATAGCTTTGGCAGTAGCTAAGCAATGGGAACTTCACCAAATCGACATCAATAATGCATACCTGCATGGTTTTCTTAAAGAAGACATTTACATGCTGCCACCTCAAGGTTACTCTAAAGCAACTGATGGATTGGTTTGAAAACTAGACAAGTCCTTATATGGACTTAAGCAGGCAGGCAGACAATGACACGAGGAGCTAAGTTCAAAACTGATATCCTGTGGTTTCTTACTATCTAGTCATGATCATTGCATGTTTACTAAGATATCTGATTACTCAACAATGGTCTTAGTAATTTATGTGGATGACATTTTAATCAGTGGCTCCAACCCACAAGATATTGATGCACTAAAATCACATCTCCATTCCTTATTCACTATTAAAGACATGGGGCAGGCTTCTTATTTTTTAGGGCTTGAGTTGGTAAAAATAATAAATGGCATCACTGTGACACAAACCAACCTATCTGATGCAAATTTACTTGACGCAGCTCTTGTCTCTAGTCCTTTACCTCATAGCTTGGACTTGAATCAAACTAGTCCACCTCACAAAGATCCTGAGCAGCACAGAAGGCTCATTGGTAAGATATTATATCTTGGTTTTACAAGGCTAGATATTTCCTATGCTTCTCAATAGCTGAGTCAATTCATGTAGAATCCTATTGAGATACATTTTCAAACAACTATTGACCTACTTAAATACATCAAAGGCACACAAAACTATGGACTGTTTTACTCAGCCAATTCAACAGCAAGCTTAACTGGCTTCTACAATGCTGATTGGGGAAAATGCAGTTTAACTAGAAAGTCCTTGATTGGTTACTGCATATTATTTTGTAACTCCCTTATTTCTTGGAAGACCAAAAAACAGTCTATTGTAAGCTGATCCACAGCTGAATCTGAGTATAGGAGTATGGCTCATACTACATGCGAGTTATAGTGGATTCAATACCTATTGCAAGATCTTCATATACAGATCCTACTACCTGTGCCACTGTATTGTGACAATCTTGCAGCTATTGCCATTACAAAAAATCCAAATTTTCACGAAAGGACTAAGCACATTGAGATTGACTGTCACTGAGTTCGTTCATAGTATGATGTTGGTTTCATTTCACCACAATCAATTCCTTCAGGCCAACAACTAGCAGATTTATTTACTGAATCTTTGCCCACAGTACAAATGGCACCTGCTCTAGCAAAATTGTCTTTCATTCCGTTCTTCACAACTCACAAAAGATTCATTGTGAGGGGGAGATGATGAATTATGCAAATCTACACAGCAAAGGAGTCCACTAGGCTTATTATGCACAGAGAAACACATCAGTCTGCCCCAAGCTACAGCAACCGCTTCCCAACAAAATATAGAAATTAGTTAGATTCTGTTATTTGTCTTTTTCCATATAGCTAGTTAGTTAGTCACGAAACTCTGTATATAAGGCATAACCATCTAATTCTATAATCAACTTTTTCATTAATGAGAATCCTTTTTTCTCTCAATTTTTCCAGTTTTCATTTGTTCTCAAATTCTTGAGTTTTTGATTTCGTAAATAACAGATCCTGAAAGTTTACAGTAATAATTGGACGGAAAAAAAAATAAAAAAAGTATAATTGTATTGACAAAACTTAAGAAAATAACAATTTATTTGTCCAAAACTCCTTGGAGTTATAATTTTACCCTTTTATTAACTTGGGAGAGGGAGCAGTGTTTTAAAAATCGGGCCTAGGCGGCGCCTAAGCGGGATTTTTAAGAACACCGCTGCGATTTTGTAAAATTGGGCGGTGTTAGGCGAAGGACCAATTAGGCGGCGCCTAGGCGATCATAGGCGTTGATTTTTAATTAAATAAAATCAATATTTTAATAAAAAAAATAACATAAAAAACTCAGTGTTTTAAAAATCGGGGCCTAGGCGCCGACTAGGCGGAATTTTTAGAAACACCGTAACGATTTTTTATTATTTTTATGTTTTTTATGTTTTTATATATTAAACTGAATTTTTAATGTTATCATTTTATTGTATTAGACTATTAGTATTTATGTTATAATAGTTATTATATATTATTAAATATTAAAATAATAAAAAAATTGAGTTCGCCTAGTCCCTGCCTAGGCGTCGCCTAGACCCCACCTGCGCCTAGCGCCTAGCGCTTTTTAAAACACTGGCTATAATGAATATGCTACCTAGGAAACTCCAATGGCTTACTGTTTCGATGTTTTCCACTCGTTTCATAAACGGAAACATTAAGAAACTCTTACATGGTATTTTTGGGTCAATTTCTGCAATTAAGAAAAGATGGAAACTTATTTCTTCAAATTGTGACAACTTTCCTTTCAATAGTTTCACCAACTGAATGACTCAATTCTAATTGATTCTTAAATTTCTATTTTAGTCAATCTAAAAGTCTTAACACCTTCTATTCATAATAAAATCATAATTAAATATTTCTTTATTATACAAATTTGTCTTATTGGTTATCTTCCTAGATACTATTCTTACATGTTTACATATGTACAATTTATGATCCATTATTTCATATCAATAATGGATTTATTATTTAATAATAAATAAATTTATGTTAAATGTATATATTAGTATTATAAGTTAGAATGAATTATATGCATCAAAATTTTATTATTTTTTTATATTTATAAATTCACTTCACATATTCCCATAGCAACGGAGCTTATATTTTCTAGAAATGATGTTTTTTCATTGTTCGTTTCGTCCGTTTTGTGGCACCTAACAATAGAAGTGTTTCTCAACACTTAAAAGTTAGTCAACACTCCTTATAAGGAGTTTTTAAATTATAAGTTATGTAATTTAAGTGTTTCTCATAGATTATTTTTAACTTAAAAATCTTCTTATAAGTTAAAAGTAAGAAGTAAGATTTTGCTACTTCTCTAAAAGTGACTTTTTATCTTCATCTTTTTGACCAATACATTTACATATTTATCCTCATATAAATTTTAAAACCCAGAACTACCCTCTTTCAAATATATAGGGTTTCTGTTCTATCTTTGTTGTTATCCCCTTTCCTATTGTTGTGCTCTCAAGCTGCTCATCTGCTGCTCGTTGTTGATCTTTACATCAGCGTCCACTCGATGGTAGAGCTTCATAAGGTACGATCTTTGTGTTTTGCTTATACATTTTTTTTCTTTTCTATCCATCCCTAGTTTAGATTTGAATTTTATCCATCCCTAGCTTAGATTACTTTGAATTTCATCCATCCCTAGCTCATATTACTTTGAATTCTGTCCATCTCTCACTATCTAAATAGGTAACGTTTGCTTTCAATGATAGAATAATACAGACAGACTGGACAAAGTAATGTATTCTTCGTCATTTACCTTAACATGTGGATATTGGCATGTTGGCATGATTTCTCAAATTAAATTCAATAATTACTAATTACCACGTGAATACATGTTAGTGAAATTACCCAAGATTTTTATAGTAAAAGTTATATAATTCAAATCCCTAGTTTTGATTGGCTTTTGGTTGTTAATTGTTTGTTCCCATGATGTGCAAAATTCACAAATTGCTATGTTTAGTTAATTGTAAAATGCTTGTTGGTATCCAAATCCCTTCTTATTGATGGAACTGAATTAGATTCAGCTAAATTAGAGATCCAATCTTGAAGTAGACTAGTTATCACCCTTGTTTCTCACTCCATTACGACATTTGTGGAAAAAATAATTTGACATCGATTACAAATAATATATGAATTCAAATTTAGAAAACTCGAGTTCGTATTCTTGGTGGATGAGACATGGATACTGTATTATTTATGTGTGTTTTGTATTGATGAACACAAGGCACTGGTAGCAAAAGAGATACGATATAACAACCGTTGGATTCTGAAGGATATATAGTTTTGTAAGTTCTGAGTTCAGAAGAAAGTCGTCTCAGAAGCACAAGGATTAATCAGAAGAACTTGAAGATATTCAAAATCAGATGGGGGGTAAAATGTCTCAGAAGAATCACTCATTACTCAGACCGTTAAAAGACCCCTCTGAGGATTGCAAAAGGTCAACTCAATTCTTCGACGCCAAAAAGTCAAGAAAGCTGACTTAGCATTTAATGCCGCCGCATACTCTGATCTTACGTCCACTACAAAAAAAAAGTTGCTGCAAATTCAAGAACAAATCTCACCTGCTAGTCTGAAATATATCTGCAAGTACAAAATGGACCCGCAAAATCAACCTAATACAACATGGTGCAAATCAGACCTGGACAAGCTCTCTAACAAATAGTTAACGGAAATAAGACTGAGAGACAACGGCAGTATTTCTAGCAACGGTCCTTATTTCAACGGAAAAATTCTCTCCCTCTATAAAAAGAAGATTTCCAGCATTTGAGAAGGTTGTCGAATCCTAACATAAGTTCTAAAGCAAAAACAAAATCTCAATCTGCTTACAACCTTCTCACAGCAAACATCCAAATCTCATCTATTTGTAATTGAACAGACTGAAACAAAGTTCATAAGTTCACAAAAATATCATTATTGTAAAACTGTTGTAACTTACACTAAGCTGAGGGTAAGATAGTGTAAGGGAGCGAAGTTCTAGTAAGAAAGGTACTTATTAGAGATGAAGCTCAGAGCCTCAGATATAGAAGGATTGAACTTCTGTATTGGTATAGCTCTGTAAAAGGTTTACTCTTCACCAGAAGAAGAGTCAATAGTGGAATAAATCTTGGACTGGAGTTTCCAAGGACTGGATTAGGCAGAGGCTGAACCAGGATAAAAATCGTTGTTTGCATTTCCTTACTCAGCTCATTTATTTTTGTGTCATTTTATTCCGCATCAGAAATACATAAAACATAAAAGGGGATTCTGAGTAACATATGCTTACTCAGAAGCAACTTTCTGAAGTTAAGCGTAAACTTGAAAAAGAGTCATTCACCCCCCCTCTGGCCTATTTTACACCCTTACTGGGTCCTACAATTGGTATCAGAGCAGGACTCTAAATTAGATTTAACGAATCTAGAGTAAAAGACTAATATGGGTGAAAATAGCATAAAACATTTACTTGGAAATATGACCACACAGATACTCCCAGAAAGGCTATCTGTGTCTAAACCCCCACTGTTCTTTGGATAGAATTATACATTCTGGAACACAGAATGAAAAATTTCATACAGTCACAGGATATGTATGCATGGCTTGCTACAGCCAATGGTCCATACATACCTATAACCACTGTAGATGGGGTTGTCTCTCCTAAACCTGAGACTGATTATAATAACTCTAATATAAAGAAATTACAGAGTAATGCAGCTGCAATTAACTTTTTACATTGTGCCTTAGATGCTGCAGAATACAATAAAATCTCAGGATACGAAAGTGCAAGGGAAATATGGAAAAAGCTTGAAGTAACCTACGAGGGTACTGACAAAGTAAAAGAATCAAAGATCAATCAGAATCTACGACTCTATGAGCTATTTGAAATGGAGGAAGGTGAATCCATATCAAGCATGAATGCAAGATTCACCAACATCATCAATGAGCTCAAAAGATTGGGAAAAAGCTTCTCAGAAGAGGAGCAAGTAAAGAAAATTCTCAAAAGTTTGACTGAAAAGTGGCAGGCGAAAAAGACTGCCATAGAGGAAGCTCAGGATCTCACAACTTACAGGTACGATGAGCTTATCGATTCATTAATTACTCATGAGATTTCCATGCAGAACTTTCAAAAGAAAGAAAAGTCAAAGCACGAAGCAAAGAAGGCAATAATCCTAAGAGCAGAAGAAGTATGTGAAAGTTTATAAGAGGACGATAAGGATATGGCCACGCTGGCCAGAAGATTTAAGAAATTCTTAAAGAAGAACTCAATGACTCCTCAAAAGTTTCAGAAGAAGGGAAGCTTTCATCAGAAGTCAGATCTCCATAAGAAAAACAAGTTCAGAAGATCTGAGGATAAAACAAAAGGTGAGAATCAAAAACCTATAACATGTTTTGAATGTCACCAGGAAGGTCATATAAAATCAAGCTGCCCAAAGCTAAGAAAGGATAAAGGAAAGAAAGCTATGGTAGCAATATGGAGCGATAGAGAAGAAGAAAGCTCTGTTGAGTCCTTGGGAAATGAGGAAACTGCTCAGATATGCTTCATGGCTGCATATGATATGTTCCCAACAATTGAGTCCTAGCATAGCAGCACAGAGAAAGTATCATACTCAGAAGAAAAATCTCACCAGGCCAATGATGAGGTAAATTCCAAATTCAATATTCCTGATGAAATTATGCAACTACTTGCGCAAATTTATAAGCAGGTAAAGAAAAACAAGAAGCACATGAAGCTTCTAGAAGAAGATTTTGAAGAATTCTGTATCCGAGATATAGCCAGAGATAACTCCACCAAAGCTATACACAAGAGACAAGAAGAGCTTGAAACTGAGACTGAGAATCTCAAGAAAAAATTGGTTTTGGTGGGAGTCAATGCCACTAACCTCAGCAGAAGAGTAATGTTGTTAGAAGGACACATATCAGGTGACATAACTCTGCCTGTAAAATCGGTACCTAAGAAGTATGAGCCTCCTCAACAGAAGGCACAACATTAGAAGAAGGAACAGTCATAAGAGAAGAAGAATCCTCAAAAGATAAACACTTCTTTGAAGCAAAATGTTCAAAGAAGATATCAAGGTGAATCCTCAGCTTCAAGACAAAGGAGCTATAAGGAGTATGGATACAAGTATGATGTAGATAGCCATCAAAAAGGAGGTTATCAAAAGATTACTCAGAGAAACCTACAAGTCAGAAGAAGAGTCATACCTCAGAGGCAACCACTTCAGGAACCTTTTGACCTCTGTCCATCTCCCAGAACTCTACAAAAAGAAAAGGCCAGAGAAGTTGTAAAAGTTTTCTACAACTTTTGTGGAAAGAACAACCACACAACTTCTATGTGTAGATTTAAGAACGGCTTTTATGATTCTTATGATTGGCCTGATTTAATTTATAATGCACCCGAACCTAAGGGAAACTGGGTTCAAAGATTCTAACCATTTACTTTTGCAGGTAAGTCTTAGATCCACAAAAGGTCAACAAATCTGGTATATTGACAGTGGATGCTCAAGATACATGATAGGAGATGAGACATCATTCATCTCATTAGAAAGCAAAAGATATGGAAACGTAAGCTTTGGGGATAACAAAAAGGGAAAAATTATTGGTAAAGTAACCATTGGAGCAGAAATCAAAATTGAGGAAGTTTCCCTTGTAGATGGATTAAAGTTCAATCTTCTGAGTGTTGCTTAGTTGTGTGATCAGGGAAGGAAAGTCATCTTCGACTCAGAAGGGTGCTCCATCATTGACTGTAAGTCAAATAAATCCTTGATATATGCTCATAGAGTCAACAATGTGTTCACAATTAATCTAAATGATTAATCAAAGAAAGATATATGTTTAATGACTAAAGAAGAAGAGTCATGGCTATGGCACAGAAGGTTGGGACATGCTAGCATGAATCTTCTAACCAAATTAGTCAAACAGAAACTTGTTGAGGGTTTGCCAAGCTTAAACTTCGAAAAGGATCACTTGTGTAATGCCTGCCGGTATGGAAAGCAATTTAGGAAGAGCTTCAAATCTAAATCTGACTTCTCAACTAAAAGAGTCTTAAAACTGCTCCATCTAGACCTATTTGGCCCTGTTCTTCCCATGAGCATGGGTGGACATAGGTACACCATGGTTGTTGTGGATGATTATTCCAGATATACATGGGTTATCCTATTGAGTAGTAAGGATGAAGCCTATGAAGGGTTTTCCAAATTATGTAACAGAATTGAAGTAGAACAAGGTGTCCTTCTATCTAAAATAAGGAGCGATCATGGTAGAGAATTTAAAAATAAATTATTCACTGGCTTCTGTGACGCAAGAGGAATTGAACATAATTTCTCTACTCCTCACACCCCTCAACAAAATGGTGTTGTTGAGAGGAAAAACAGAACCTTAGTTGAAATGGCCAGGTCTATGCTGAGTGACAACAATCTTCCCAAATATTTTTGGGCAGAGGCCGTCAACAGTGCTTATTACATATTAAACAGGGTAAACATTAGATCAGTAATTGATAAAACTCCCTATGAAATTTGGAAAGGTAGAAAACCTAAAATTGGGTACTTTAAAGCATTTGGATGTAAATGTTTTGTACTAAAAAATAAAGAACAACTAGGAAAGTTTGATCCTAAAGCTAATGAAACAATATTTCTTGGCTACTCAACACATAGCAAAGCTTATAGAGTTTTCATCAAAAGGACAGCAACATTAGAAGAGTCAGTACATGTAGATTTTGATGAAACTAACCATGTAGGTATAAGAAAGAGCTCAGAGTATGATGGAGATTCTGTCTCACATAAACAACCCTCTGAGTTAACACAAGGAGAAAAGTCAGCAAAGGATAAACCATCTGAGATCAAATTCTTAGAACATGAAGATGAAGAAAGACAACCAGAAGCAGTGGAGGTACCTATCCATCATGATCTGACAGAGAAACTAGAACCAAGAAGGACAATCCAAAACAACTAATCCTTGATGCACCTCAGAACCCCGCTCTCACCAGAAGATAACTCAGCAAAATGACAAGTCATCCTGCATTTGTGTCCATTATAGAACCAAAGAAATTTGAGGACGTAGAACATGACGAAAGTTGGATGATGGCCATGCAAGAAGAGCTGGACCAGTTCTCCAGAAGTGATGTATGGGATATTGTTCCAAGGCCAAAGAACAAATCTATCATCGGCACTAAATGGGTGTTCAGAAACAAGCTTGATGAAGAAGGAAATATAGTAAGAAACAAAGCAAGACTGGTGGCTCAAGGATATAATCAACAAGAAGGGATAGACTATGATGAAACATTTACTCCAGTAGCTAGACTTGAAGCAATAAGAATCCTATGTGCCTTTGCATCTCATATGGGATTCAAATTGTATCAAATGGACGTAAAGAGTGCCTTCCTTAATGGATTCATCTCAGAAGAAGTCTATGTTCAGCAACCTCCAAGCTTTGAAGACTCAAAACTTCCCCATCATGTATACAAGCTGAAGAAAGCTCTATATGGTCTGAAGCAAGCACCAAGAGCTTGTTATGAAAGATTAACAAGCTTTCTCACCTCAAAGGGATACATCAGAGGCAAGACAGACACAACCTTATTCATCAGAAGAAAGAACAAGGATATTCTCCTTGTTCAGATCTATGTTGATGACATCATCTTTGGAGCCACTGAT
>CATIWQ010086041.1:0-19708 GCA_949673415.1 Euphorbia schlechtendalii | reverse complement strand
TTTAGATTTCACAGGTCCAACATGGATAAAGATTTTATAAATTTGGGAATTTTACTCTTTTAAAATTTAATCAATGTCATTAAATTAAAATGTCATTAAAAATTGAGATTGAATTTTAATTATCTTAATCATTAAAATTAGATGAATATTTAAGAATGATTGAAATTTATAAATGTATCAAAATTGGAATTTAGAGAATTGTTTTCCATCCGAAACATAGACATGGATCCTATATAGTTATGTTTTGGTAATAAGAGCATATCCCTATCAAATGAACGATTTCTCATTCGAGTCTCGTCAAACTAGACCCTCCTTGAATCGAGATTTAAAATCCAGATTTTGTGAGTTTCGAATTGGATTGATAAAATTTCATGTTCATGAAACCAAAAAAAATAAAATTTATAATCTTCAAATTATAAATTTATAGATTTGAGAAATTTAATGAGTGTTTTTGCAATTAAAGTTCAAAGAGACTCGATTACTTTTCATAAATAAGAAACTTTTAAAACAAAGGGTAATTTAATCATATACCCGAAAAAATTAGATTTTATTGCTTTTATCACAATGGAGAATTAATATTATTCACTTTGCATTTTATTAGATTCTTATTTTTCTTTTACCCTTTTTTCCTCGTATCCACTTTCTCTTTTCTATTTAACTTGAATTTCGCAACTTCAAACCTCCATATCTCATAAACCGTTAATTTTTTAATCGACGTTTTGAAATATTTTGTTCGTAAAAATAAAAAATTTATCGCAGTCTTATACATATTATTATAGCTGTATAATAAAAATAACAATTTTTCATGAAGACGTTATACAATGCATAAGAGTGGCATAATGTATTTTAAAAAAGACTATAGAATACATTATACCACTATTATATCATATATAACTCCTTCATGAAAAAACAGTAAAAAAGTGTATTATACAACTATTATACTATGTATAAGACTACGATAAATTATATTTTTACTAGAAAGTGAGTTTTGTTGTAAACATAACCACTATTATACCATATATAAGAGATTTCATATTAGGTTTAAGATTTTCATGCCATGATTTTATGAGAAAATCAGTACTGTTATGAACACAACTTTATATCATGTGTAACGTTTTCATGAAAAAACAGTAAAAAATGACATTATACCACAATTATACCCTGTATAATGTTGCGAAACATTATTTTATTTTTCGAAAAAATCAAAGTGAATATCATTTTTGTAAACTGAAAAAAATATTCATTTCATGTAAAAGAAAAAAAATTATTCTTATTATTGAGTTTTGCAAAATTAAAGATTTGTAGAATCTAAATTTTATGAGAAAATATGGTAAATAAAAAAATAACTCCAACACAAAACAAAGCCACCGTTCAACTACCAAGTTGCTAGAGTAGTTTTCCAAAGAAAGTGCCCATTATTAGTTTTGGATTCCACCTCGGTCTGAGAACTAGTAAGTGAGTCAAATTTCAAGGCATATTTGGAAACAAAACCCCTAGGAAATTGAAAAGAATTTAATTGAATTCATTGAAGAGAAAATCAGTTGACTCTCAAAAAAATTCTTTTGTTTGGAAACTTTTGACTCCATCAAGTAAAAGTATATGAGAAGGTAAAATGGTAAAAATAATATTAAAAGGCATGACTTAAATGAATTCCATTGAAATCTTGCAACATTTTGCAAGATTTCTATACTTTGCATTCACAAAAATTCAAATCTTGCATGATTTGAATTCTATCATTATTTGTTTGATTCCAAATAAGGGAATTTGATAAAGTGAATTGAATTCTTTCAAAATGAACATTTCCAAACACACCCTCAATATTGTCATCTTCAAGAGAATATGCTTCTACCATGCCTCAATTTTGTAGTAGTTCATAAATCGACCGAGATTGTGGAATCTTAAGATTCGGCTGAATCACCACATGCTTCCACTGTGGGTGAACCGAATCGAAGAATAATATTCGAATCATACTAATTTGATAGCTTTGGACACTACATTTTAATAACTAACCATAGAGCTATCAATTCCAAGTTCTTACACACAAATTAATTGCAAATATGGACTAACAATGAGTTGTGATTGGCGTGGAATGGCAGTTAATAGCAAGGAAAGATGGAGACAGCAGGCTGCTAATTGACGTAGAGGAATTCAACTGCTTAAAAAACGTGGGCAAATTAAACTCAGAGGCAGAATCAATTTATGAGCTTTACGAAGAACCAAGCCCAATCTACGAACTAGGCTCTGTTTGGAAAGACATTGTCATGTGCCCTTCAAGATCTTCCGTACAAGCTGAGCTCAAATCTTCAATTCAAATTATTGAAACTCCACAATCCACTGACAAGCTGAAGTTGGCAAGATGACGTGTACTGAACAGTTAAATATCATTTTTGGATGATTTGATTTGGCCTGAACACCGCTGCACTCATGCATTGCAATGCTTGTTTTAGTGCTTATGTTTGTGAAATGTATGTTTCAATCGGAAGTCTAATTACCTTGCTGAAAAATAAGAAATCAATCCTCGAACTTAAGAATTTTTTACAGGCATAAAATATTTATCTTGTGTTCCACTAAGATCAAAGTGATATGAATCTAGGCTCATTAATATACACAATGGAAGTTGTGTGAATGTTTTGTCTTGTCAAAAGATTTGATGACTTTTTTGGTTGGCGGAATAGAATAGAATGAAATGGAATAGAAAATGTATGTAAAAACATCAATTATGATGCATAATTTTGACGTTGTAGGGAATAGCTCCTCCCAATTTCCATGAAAATAACGGAAAAGCTATTTCTCTTTGAAATAAAAGAATAGCTATTCCGTGATTCCCATGGAAACTCAGAAGAGCTATTCTTTCCGATGTTGGGCTCATGTATCATATTTAACGTTTTTGCATTCATTTCCTATCATATTCTATTCTATTCCATTCCGCCAACCAAACGAGACCTGATTCTTTTTGTAGTATATTGTTCTTAAGTTTGATTAACAATGGATTATGAGAACTATATTGACTGGTCATAAAGTGCACAACTAGGCTAGAAATCGAGCTCAGCCACGTCAATATGATAGCTATTGTCCCAAGCCTATTGATGACAAAAAGTAAGATAATAAAAAGATAGGGCTATTTCGTATCCACAAACTAGATACTAGATTATATTGCTATATTTGAATCGAGATTCTTTTTTATTATAAATTTATGTGATATATAGAATTTATTTAAGAATAAATTTATACCTATGTAAATATAAAAGAAATTGATTTTTTATGAGACTTAAATCTTAGCCATTTAAACGTAAAGAAGAGTTGGATTTTTCCAACTTTACAACTATACGAACAAAGATCTGGATGGCCCTTACTAGCACAGTTACCATTCGTAGGAGGGCGCCAAGAAGCTTGTACAACTCTTAAATCAAAACAAAACACGAGTCAAGCATACATATCAAAACAAAGACTCAAGCAAACTCAAACACACTGATTTTGACTTTTGATGGTGCTCAGAAATCACCATATCACATGCTAACATTATAAAAGCCCAATTGATAAAATTCCAATGGGGATTATAACAAGCAAGTTGTTATTAATATCAGTAACAAGGAGGCTGCCAAAGGCCATTAAAAAATCATCAAAATAATCTATAAATACACAAAACGAAATAAATCTTACTTATTAATATAAGAGTACAACAATGGGCTCATCAAGTTACGTTGATGTTAATAAAATCACTTTCATTGATTCTAAATTCTACAACGCTGCAGCCAAAGGCGAAATCGACCCCGTTCATGGACTATACGGAGCCATTGAATCTCCTACTTACCCCAACCAAAAACACACTTCTTCATGTTCACATCACACAGCAACCAAAAGGAGCAAATCGACATCTTTCCGTTTCCTTTGTGGAATGGATTCTCGCCAAGTGTCCTTCGCTATTACTCCAGACCAACAACCGAGGCGAAACTCCTCTGCATTTGGCGGCTAGGCATGGTCATGATAGTGTGGTACGATTTCTCGTTGATTCGGCTAAGGATAAGCACCGAGACATTGAGACCGGGGCTGATGCTGCCAGGACGATGCTGAGAATGGAAAGTATAGACAAGGAAACGGCATTACACGAGGCAGTAAGATGTAATAATCCTATCATACTTCAAATTTTGACCGAAGAAGATCCCGATTTTACGTACTCAGCCAATCTAGCAGGGGAAACTCCACTTTACCTGGCTGTTGAGAGAGGGTTTTCCAACATGGTGTTCCGAATCTTAGACACTTGCAAGTCGCCTGCGTATCATGGCCCTAATGGCAGAACAGCTCTGCATGAAGCGGTTATCCGAAACAATTCAGGTACACTTCATGTTTGTTTGCCAAATAAAAGTAGATCGGTTCTGACATTTTGAGATATGACAGTTTTAAGGACCCATTGTCATTAAAAAAGTTTTACAATAAAATAAAAATATATAATAATAATAATAATAATAATAAATATAATTAAAATAAAATTTATAAATGTTATTTAAGTTAAAAATCTTATTCAAGTACATTGATTGAATTCAAAAACCTATTAAAACCAGTGTTTTAAAAAGCGCTAGGCAGGAGTTAGGCGCAGGCGAGATTTAGACGAATTCAATTTTTTTATTATTTTAATCTTTAATAATACATAATAATTATTATAATATAAATACTAATAGTTTAACACAATAAAATGATAACATTAACAGCTCAGTTTAATATATAATAACATAAAAAACATAAAATAACAAAAAATCGCTGCGGTGTTCCTAAAAATCCCGCCTAGGCGCTGCTTAGGCCCCGATTTTTAAAACACTACTTTTTTATGTTATTTTTTTTATTAAAATATTAACTTTTTTTAATTAAAAAATCGGCGCTTAGGCCGCTTAGTGCCGCTCTAGGCGGGATTTTTAGGAACACCGCTCCTAAAAACACCTCGATTTTATAAAATCGCGGCGGTGTTCTTAAAAATCCCGCCTAGGCCCGATTTTTAAAACATTGATTAAAAACCTATACGGACATATAGATGTAAAAAAGGTATTTGGATCATTTTTTTTGTCATGGGCACTAGGCCGTCACAATCCTAGCCTGTGGCTCATTGGTTAAATTGTTGCAGAAGTGACAGCGAAAATCATAAAAGCGAAGAAAACACTAGCGAAAGAAGTAGACCAACAGGGCTGGACCCCGCTGCATCATGCTTCGCATTTCGGTTATTTTTCAATTGTGGATCAGCTATTAGAATGTGATAAATCGGTTGCCTATGTTGGTGACAAAGATGGAATGACACCACTTCACCTAGCTGTTGCTCGTGGTGATAGTCATGCTGACGCGATCATTTCGATTCTCGTACGCTGCCCTGATTGCCATGAGCAAGTCAATCATAAAGGTCAAAATGTTCTTCACTTTGCTATGCGGAGCAGCTGTTTTTTACTGTTAAATGGGTGTCATTATCTTCCATCGCTGACAAACCTAATCAATCAAAAGGATGTTGATGGGAATACGCCACTTCATATGCTTGCTACCTTTTGCTATACCTTTCGAAGTCTGATAAGCCACCCCATTGTTGATAAAATGGCAGTCAATAACGACAATTTTACTCCCCTAGATGTTATTTCGAAAAGTACTGGAGATTATGACGTCGGTACAAAGGTATGAATATCTATGCTTGTTCCAATATTTATATCGCCTTGTTTAAGGTATTGCAGTTGCAGTTTTTCTTTAAAATTCCTGGACAAAAAGAAATATGATTGGAGAATATTATATATAGGAACTCTAAATGCAGCAACCTTGATACACATATGCATATGACACATATGGGCTGAATATGAATGCCTATTTATAAGCTTACAAAAACTAAAATATTTTAATTAATAGATAATATTTCATATTTAAATCTAACACTTATCATTGTGTGAATTGGTGTAGGGATTCACACTTCGTTCAATGAAGGGTAGCGGTGGATACAAGCAAAGCCTAAGAAACCCGATTGAGGTAAAAGATGGAACACCCGAAGTTATTGGCAATGAAGAATTAGAAAGAACAAAAACTTCGCACATGGTAGTAGCAGCATTAATAGTAACAGTAACATTTACTGCGGGTTTCACCATGCCTGGTGGTTACGATGACAAAAATGGTAGTGCACTAACGTCAAGAAACGGAGCTTTCGTAACATTCGTTATTACAGATGCTTTGGCTTTACTTCTCTCTACCTGCGCTCTATTTTTCCACTATTGTTTGGACTGTGATGGATTGACTAGGAGAAGGAAACAAAATTTACTCACCTTTGCCGCAATGTTTATAATGTTTTCGATCTTTCTAATGCTTATCGCCTTCGCGGCAGCTGTGTGTGCAGTTCTACACCATTCCACATATCTTAGAGTAATTGTATGTGTGATTACAGCCTTTTTTTTCATCCTTTGCTACTCCCCATTGAAGCATTTGCTATCCTAGTAACGAGGGTAATGCTCTCAAGGAATACATATAAATTTTTTTAATATGGCAATGAACTCTTTAGAGTGGGCATGGTGTTGTGTTTTATTGTTGAATGTGTGTTTAATTTCATTTTTCAAATCAATTAATTATCTTATGTCAAGGCTATGTCAATGCCAATGTTTTATTCAGCCATGTTTAAATGATTTAATTTGGCCTATACATAGCTGCAATCACACATTGCAATGCTTGTTTTAGTGTCTTTAAAATTGTTTGCGAACAAACTTTATATTTCATTTTGGTGAAATGCATCATTACCCCCTTCTAGATTCGAATAGCCGGATATCACCTCGAATTTATAAAAAGTCCAGTTACCCCACTCAACTTGTGAAAAGTGAATCATTTAACTCTCTCAACCCGACTATACCACTCTAACTTCAAAGAGTGCATTACACTAGCTGCGTGGCAATATTGGAAAAGTCAACCCAATTAAAAGCAACACGTGGCATATGTTGTAAAATTTTCAAAAAAACCCCGGGTAAGTTTAATTAAAATCACTTTTACTTTTTTTCATTGCAAAAAATTACCATATTCTTCCCTAAACAAAGGCACAAATAAACATGATTATTGGAAGTCATCTCCTCCTTTGCAAGTTCTTTGTAAAAGAAATGTTAATGCCATCTCTAGTTCCCTTCCAATATTGGTCATTCTTTATCTTCTGCAACATTGATTTATTGCAGTCAACAGTAAAAGCACTCAATTTTAAGCATCCACACTCAGAATTTAGGAAAACTAAAATCAAATGTAGGTTAAGTTCATCAATCAAATTCATTATTTCAAATTTCTATTAATCGGGAACAAAAGGACGATACATCGATGCTAGTAATTAAGAATACAAACGCAACCTTACTTTCCATACAAATACAATAAAAACGGCAAATTTAAAAAAAGGAAAACGAACGGTCATTTAAAAGAAGAATACAAGAGGGAGCTAATGCTTAAATCCAGAAAAATGATTCCGTTAGTTAATTTGGTAAGAAATCATAAATTAAAAGAAGATGGTTGTTATTGTCAAAAATTCCAAATGATTATCTTCTATTATTTACGTTATGCAGGATGAGGAGAAAGGTTTCAATTTCAGCTGAACTGTAGTTTAGGGATTTACAAGAACAGAGGGAGCAAAAGAAAAACCATACTTGCTTGAAAAGTCCATAGGTGTCATGTCAGATACCAATTAGGATTGAGATGGTTAGGTAGTTCATTTTTACCAAGTTAAAAGGTTAACTGGACCTTTTATGAGTTCGGGGTGGCATCCGAATTTTAAAACCAAGCTGAACGGGGTAACGATGCATTTCATCTTTAATTTTTTAAATCTAATTATCATCTTGCTGAAAAATAGGATTCAACCCCCAATCTTACGGTTTTTTTATTCAAAAATTGAATAATCTGAGTGGTAAAATGATGCAAATCTAGGCCCATTAGTACATATAACGGACTTTGTGTGAATGATTCTTTTTTTGTTGTGAAAGGATGTGGTCATTTTATAGTTTACCATTCTCATGTTATAAATGTTAGTATTTTAGTAATTGGATCGACTAGTTTGATTAATGTAATCGTGATATTTCATCGAACAAGTTGAGAGAGTGTGAAATGTACGCTTGTTCAGGTTCTGTTACGATTTGGGGGGTCCGGGTGCGGGAACCCACACATCCTTTGGAAAATCATCAGAAAAATGAATTTTGGACTGAAATAGTGTCTGTTGGACACAACTGAAACCCGAAAAAACATGTCTTTTAAACATGGCTGCTACCCGAAATAGTATGTCTATTGATATTTTGGTTATTTATTTCACCAAAACGAAATTAACAAATATATATAAAAACTCAGTTGTTTTTCAAAGCAAAAATCAAATTCTCGTTCTTGATAATATTTCTGATTTTATTCAATTGAAAGCTTGGTAAACTGGTTAAATAAATTTCAATCTGACACTGTATTCATGATTTCAGAAACATTCAATAAATTCTTAAATTCCAACAACAAACACCAATGATGATAACTAGATCAGCGTGTCATAAACTGCACAATTAAGCTAGAATCCAGCTCAACAACGAATGATGTTTAATAAATGTATTCCAATTTTATATCTTAACCGCTTAACTTTTAACTCAATTATAATAATTCATTTTAAATTTTATTATCATTTTAAATATTAAAAACAAGTGATGGTTGATCCAAGTGGTAAGTAAATTGGTATAACTTAAGCAAGTCGGATTTAGATATAGTCGGGGCAAAGTTCCGGTGTACCAAATAGATAGCCAAAATAATAGTAAATTAAGAGTTTAATTAAAAAAATTTAATCATATGTAGGATTTGCACACATATATAATTTTTTTTCATGTATATATTTAGTCTATGAAAAATAAAAAAGATTAAATACTATGGACCGTGGAACGAGCTTGGAAATGATACCATAGGGTTTGTCCGAATCCAGCCCGAACCCGAAATTTTAAAATGTAGTCTTGACTAAGCTTAAGTTGATGATTTTTATGAAATGTGCGATCAAGCCCGACCCGATAAACATGTCTTCTTACAATAACCAACGTCACAAGACAGTGGATGACAAGAAAAATGAGACCCCAACAGCTCGAGCTATATCAATATTGACCTCATATACCCAAGCTATATTTGAATCCATATTTGTTTTTTCGATCAAACAACAAACTTTAAATTTTATTTCATTGTGAAGAAACTTGCAAAAGTTTTACGTCCACACAAATACTAGTCAAGCAGACACAAAACAACAAAGACTAAACCAAATTAACTCAATACACTACAAACACTTATAATGGAATTATTATAAGCAAGTTGTTATTAACACCAGTAACAAGGAAGCTACCTAAGGCCAATGGTATCATAATATACACCACAAAATTTAGAAACGAAATGAATCTTAAGCAATATTGTCAATTCGTTATCGAAGTTCTTAATGGGTTCATCAAGTTGTGTTCATGTCAATACCAATAATGATTATGGAACTATATCGACGAGTCATAAATTACACAACTAGGCTAAAATTGAGCCCAACGGCGGCATTACATAGCAATTTTCCAAGCCAATTCATGCCCAAAAGTGACCCCAAATACAAAAGATGAGAGCTATTTCGATATTCCCCTCATATCCCCAGGTTAATTATATTGTTATATTTGATTCATTGTTCTCTTCAACTTTGAACTGAATTTATATGACTAAACTTATGTGTATGCCAATCTGAAACGAATTGAAAAAAATTGAACTTATTATATAACAAGATCGCGATCAATCTATAAAATTTACTCGATACTACTAGTAGGAGGGCACCAAGAAATTTGTACAACTTGTAAGTCCACACATTTGACAGCACCCTTGTGCGCAAATTGGAACATTTTTTATTTTATTTTAGATTTATTTTTTAAACCGTTCATTTTTTGACATGTCATTTTAAGGTTCTTTGTTCTTTTATTTTTATTTTTGAAAAATCATCTATTATGATATATTTTTTATACAATATTTCAAAATCCACTACTATTCGGTTAGAAACATAATATAAAGCTGTTAAAAATATATTCCAATAGACTTTTATGAAATCGAACAGATGTTATAGAATCCCATTAGATTTCTGTTACATTCTTAATAATTCCATGAGAAATTCACTTTTGTGCATTTTTATTGATATCCAGGATTCATTCGAGCTACATGATAACCTTTTATAAACTTATTTCATTGTAAATTTATAAATGTATACTTAAATTGTATTACATTCTTTTTATTACAAACAAAAAACATATATGGTTTAAAACTCAACCAAGAAGGGAGCTTGTACAACTCTCAAGTCCACACGAATACAAGTCAAGCAGACACAAAACAACAAAATCTCAATTAAACTATTGATTTCTGGTGCTGCTGAGAAATCAATATATCACAAACTAACAATTTATACAATGGCCCAATAAAATAAAATTCCAAACAGAATTATCATAAGCAAGTTGTTATCAATAGCAGTACCAAGGAAGTTACCCAAGGTCAGAGGAATAATCAAATAATCTAATCTATAAATATACAAACGAAATTAATCTTATGTATTATTTTTGATCGAAGTCTGAAAATGGGTTCATCAAGTTTTGTATATGTTAACACCATCACTCGCATTGACTCTAAATTTTATAATGCTGCAGCCAAAGGCGAAATCGGCCCATTCGAGGACTATACCGAGCCGTTGAATCTTCTACTCACCCCAACCAAAAACACGGTTCTTCATATTCACATCACACAGCAAACAAAAGGGAACGGTTCTGTTTCCTTTGTGGAACGGGTTCTTGCCAAGTGTCCATTGCTGTTACTTCAGACCAACAACCGAGGTGAAACTCCGCTGCATATTGCCGCAAGTCATGGTCTCGATACTATAGTTCGATCTCTCATTGATTCGGCTAAAAAAAAGGAATGACCCCGCTACACCTTGCTGTTGCTCGTGGCGAAAGTCATATGACTTTGATCTTTTCGATTCTCAAAAATTGCCCTGACTGCCACGAACTAGTTGATCACAAAGGCCGAAATATTCTTCACTTTGCTATGCACAGCAGTAGTACTAATCTACTGTTTGATGGCTATAACCAAGATTCTTTAAATCTTCCGTCGTTGACAAAACTAATCAATCAAAAGGACGTTGATGGCAATTCACCACTTCATTTGCTATCTACTTATTGCTATAACGAGTCTAGTTTGATATGCCACCCCCCTTGTCGACAAAATGGCCGTCAATAATTGCAATTTTACTCCCCTAGATGTTGTTTTGAAAAATACGGAAGATCATAGTGTCGGCACAAAGGTATGAAAATCTCTACTCTGTTGCAAAACAAAATAAAATAACGAAGATGATTTATAAAATCATTCCAATTCATTTTTAAGAATGGTAACATATTGGATTAATTACGAATACACTTGCATTAAACATAGCTATGGGTTTTTTCCGATGAAGTGGGTTGGCGTGGTGTGGTGATGGCAAGGAAGAGAGATGAAAATGAAGGTAGATGGATGGTGTATGCGGAGTTGTTGTAAGTCTATGAAGAGCGTCTGTTGTGTTTGGTGAATTTACATCATTAGCTTGTGAGTCATTTAATCTAGAAACTTACTATAAATTACGATACAAAGAATAATATGTGCTCTTGTACATGATAGAAACTTACAATACATCACGGTACAAGGAATTGTATTGTAGAATTTTAGCTTATACAAAATGTTTGTTAGCGCAATTACTAACTGTTTAGTTATGGTTATTATTCACCGCATTCTTTTCTTTTTCACCCCGAGGTGGTTTGTATGGATCCGAATTGTGGGCAATACCTTTAAATCATGTCCACATCTAGACTAATCTTAAATTGTCAATTTACGAGGGTCTCGAAAGGCAAGATGTCTAGTCCAAAGATTTAAAATTGATCCATGCACAACAATGTACCAACAAAGCGTGACTTTCTACATTCTTTTGTCACAATTGCCAAATTTTCCGAATGGTCATATGACATAAACACTAGTGGAAAAAGGGCCTATCGGGTCGCACTTTTTGGGAGGATTCTACAAGTAACCGTTTGTAATGAGCATTAAAAAATACGGAGGTAGTTATTACGTAACAACCGTCCGTAATGCATATAAAAGTATTCCGGACGGTTGTTACAAACAAACCGTCCATAATACATGTGCCTTTTGTTATAAATATTGTAGTATTGCGGACGGTTCTTTTGAACCAACCGTCCGCAATAAAATAAAAGGTATTGCGTACGGTTATTATGTATTAACCGTCCGCAATGCCTTTCCATAAAAAAGATGTAAATAATGTATTGCGGACGGTTGTAATGTATTGACCGTCCGCAATACGTATTACAGACGGTCTTCTTCTATGAATCGTCCGCAATACCCTTTTATAGATTCCCCAATTTCATCGTTTCTCTGATAACTCAGGAAATAAATTATATCCAAGATGAGAATCCCGAAAATCTCTCATCAAGATAAATATCGAATTACACATGGATTATCTTATAGATAATATTAAATACAATCTTTATCCAAATAAGATTCCTAATCCTAATCTATTTAGGACTCATTGAGGCCTATATAAAGGCTCTAAACCTCAAAGGTATGAATCTAATTCTTAATTGTATAAGATCTAATTCTAATTCCTATTATTCTCCACCTCGATCGTTTACTGACTTGGACGTCGAAGTGTTTTTTATTTGTTTTGCAGGTTTTACTCATCGATCGGCCTAAAGACAAACTAGTCAACTACGAAGATTATTTTCATAATCTTTCATTAGTGCGGCGAGCGTGGACTAAAATTACTTGCTCATGATATAATTTTAGTCCTGAATACAAAGACTTCGATAGCAAAATTAACAACAAAATTTGCGACATTAATATGGCAAATAAGTAAACGTATTCGTTTTTTACCGATCAGGGGAATAACTGTTCATTATTGCTAATCTTGCTTATTATTCTTCTAAAGACTTTTTTGAGGTTAAGCTAATGAGAGTAAATTAATTAATGTATAGATTCTTCCAATTAATTCTTTTGATGAATGGTATATTGGATTTGCGCTGAACATAAACTGTTTTTATTTAATTAGAAGAACTAATTATATTGCTTGTAGAGATTGGCCCATGTGCTTCTCAAATAGCACGTAACTAATGATATTGTAGTTCTTGAGAATTTTAAGGGCAAGCTGCTGAATAATCGCGGGAGATCAATAAAGCTCACATCTCAGTCGGAGGAAGCGAGTGAGATGATTTGAAACTACGAATCAATAAGATCATGAAAGCTGCAACATGGACACAAAATTATAAAAACAAAGAGCCGAACTTTCGTTCAAACAATATTTCAATAAACTTGCAAACGACTAATGAGATAAGTATAACTTTCTGTTATTATTCATTATTTCGGCAATTTTTGAGCTGGAATTTCGATTATATATGTCAACATATATCGTTATTTTTATCTAACCTGGTGCTTATCAACTCAATTTTGATTTCCGGGAGAAATTTCTCTCTAAGTGTACGGCTTAAAAGCTCCCGGTTTATAATTGAAACCTAAATCCTGTCTATTGGACAAGATCTTCATTTAGCAATGGGGAAGTTTTTGAGCAATTCAATTCACAGTCGATGTGCAGCTAAGAGGATAGCTGCTATATAATATGCTTATATTTCCTACTAGTAATCATACGAATATTTTATTCTAACACTAACGATTGTCTTGAAGAAAAAAGTTTGTTATTCCTTGACTGAAAAGATACCGGAATCACAACGATGCAGAGAGTACTTATATCCTTATGTAAGGATTCATTTTGGCAAAGCAAACATTAAAATCGTTAAGCACGCTCAATGAGAGAGTTAATATCTTTATAAAAACCACATATGGCCTAATAAATCCCATCTCAAAAGGGGACCGCACAAGAAATAGTCCCGTAGCATAATTCCACCAAACATAAGCGACGAGCCAAAAGCAGACATATCAACAACTGTAAGAAATAGTCCTATGGTAGCATATCGCATAGCCGACGAGCCAAAAGCGGGCCTATTTAGACAGTCACATCGTCACATGATGGTAATGATATAGATATTATATTCGCCTCAATGAGTGTGTCAGAACGATGAAATCCTACAAAAAGGTTTGCAAGCAAAGAAGCACATTCAACCTTAAAAGGCTTCCAACAGTCTAAGGGAGGGACTTCTGATAACTCAGGAAATAAAACATATCCAAGATGAGAATCCTGAAAATCTCTCCTCAAGATAAATATCGAATTACACATGGATTATCTTATAGATAATATTAAATACAATCTTTATCCAACTAAGACTCCTAATCCTAATCTATTTAGGACTCATTGAGGCCTATATAAAGGCTCTAAACCTCAAAGGTATGAATCTAATTCTTAATTGTATGATATCTAATTCTAATTCCTATTATTCTCCACCTCGATCGTTTACTGACTTGGACATCAAAGTGTTTTTTGTTTATTTTGCAGGTTCCTCTCATTGATCAGCCTCAAGACAAAAGAGTCAACTACGAAGATTATTTTCATAATTTTTCAGCCATTAACCTCAATCGTTCTCACTGCTTTAATCTCCGATAACTCCACCACCTCCGTCGCCATCGTTTGCCATTAACCTCAATCGTTCTCACTGCTTTAATCTTCAAAAACTCCACCACCTCCGTTGCATCCCATTGCTCCAGCGCCTCCGTCGCTCCACCACCTCCGTCGCATCTCCGTTCATCCACTTTCTTTCCTCTTTCTTCTTTTCTAGGTATATGACCGGTTTGTTCGAGCTTTTAACCTAAATGAAATCTTATGTTTTACTCTTAACACAGGAGCTCACCAGGTCTCTACTCTCTAGATCTCTACTCTCTCTAGCTTGATTTAGGACCAGCTTTGGTCAAGTTCCTTCTATCTGTCAACCGCAAAAGCTCTGCTAACTAGGTAATTTTGAAGGATATGTTTTGGTTATTTATACATGAACTTTGTGCTGTGATGTGATATCAAATGCATTTATATATTCAATTCTTTTTGTTATGATGCTGCTTGTGTCTTGCATAATAAAATGTATCCTGTCTTAATCTATTCTTTTACCTTTTCATAATGATTTTGCGTGAACTAAGTGTACACAAAAATGTATTAGGTAAAAACAGTAGTTTTTTTCATCGATAAAATCTATTGACAGAAGCTTAATCTCTTTTATCTTGAGATTGATGATTGTGATGATGTTGAGATATATGCTGAAAGTTTTGGACTTGTATTAGGGGTTTACTGTAAATTTGCTAGTTTATATATTGCAATTTATAATATATATATATAGTCTTTTCTTTAGCATCTAAGAATTTCTAAATGAGTATGTAACAGGGGACATATATGTGTGTGTGTGTGTGAAAAGACTATGGAACATAATGACATTTTCATTTCTTTGTAATATGAAATGACATATGGAACATAATGACATATGTTATCCTAAGTGTACTTGTAATAAAACTGAAATTCACATATCCTTTTTGAGATAGATTATATAAAAAGACACTGGACCGGAGTTGGATGCATGTGAAACGAGCTTCTGTTAGGTACTTGCAAGGTGTCAACGAGTTCATTGCTGTTGCCCTTGAATACAAGTAAAAAATTGGGCTTGGTATTCGTTGTCCCTGTTACGATTGCAACAACACAAGGATTCCTGAAAGCATAGGCATATTGAAAGATCATTTAATTCGTCGGGGATTTACAAAAGAGTACACAAGGTGGGCATGGCATGGAGAAGTGTTAGATGTTGAAGAGAGCTCGAGTACTACTCCCATAAATGAGCCAATAGTTGATTCATTTGTTGCTGATGTACATGTGGGGGATGAAGGTGATAGAATTGATGTATGCTGTAGGATGTAGAAGAGAATTTCATGGAGAATCCCAACATGTTTGAAAGTATATACACAGAATCAAAGACGAAGCTATTTTCAGGTTCAGTTAAATACACAACACTATCAGCTGTCCTCAAATTTTTCAATTTAAAGACAAGACACAATGTCACCGATGAATATTATAAGGATTTGTTAGAAGTGTTGGCAGACATGTTGCCTGATGGGAACACACTCCCTAACAACTTGTATAAGGTAAAGAAACTCATGTGCCCTATGGGATTGGAGTTTGAGAGGATTCATGCATGTGCAAAAGATTGTATCTTGTTTCGAAAAGAACTTGCGAATCTGGAAGCTTGTCCGAGGTGTGGTTCGAGTCGTTTCAAGAAAAGAGATTCGAGTATGACAAATAAATGCGCACCAGCGAAGGTGTTGTAGTACCTTCCTATTACACCGAGATTTAAACATCTCTTCTCAGATGAAAATACTGCACAGTTTTTAAGATGGCATCATGATGCTAGGAAGGATGATAATCTCATGCGGCATATTGCTGATTCTCCTAAATGGAGAAGAATCGATGACAGGTTCCTAGAATTTGGTATTGATCCTCGAAATTTACATCTTGGTCTATGTACGGATGGAATGAATCCATTTGGAACTTTGAGTTCCCAATGGAGCACATGGCCTGTTATTCTAACTATATACAATTTGCCTCCTTCGTTGTGTATGAAGCGTAAGTACCTTATGTTATCACTTCTCATCTCTGGGCCGAAATAACCAGGGAATGACATTGATGTATATCTTGCTCCTTTAATTGACAATTTGAAGTTGCTTTGGGAAGAAGGCGCGATGGTCTTTGATACATCGAGTAGATCTAATTTTACCCTTGGTGCCATGATCTTCTGTACTATTAATGATTTTCCAGCTTATGGAAATTTGTGTGGTTGCCTAGTGAAGGGGATAAAAGCATATCCAATTTGTGCGGACGATACGGATTTGATTCATCTACAAAACTGCAAGAAACATGTGTATATGAATCATAGAAGGTTTCTCCCTATGACTCATCCATTTCGAAAGAAAAGGAAAGCTTCTAATGAAGTGGTGGAATTGGCTAAGGCATGAGTGCTTTTGACAGGAATGCTGGTATATGAGTGGGTTAAAGACATTGCAACAGAGGATGGTAAACCTTATAAGGGTAAGACTGATGGAGCATATAAGAAGAGGTCAATCTTTTGGGATATACCATATTGGAAAGATTTGGAAGTAAGGCACTGCCTTGATGTCATGCATATTGAAAAAAATGTGTGTGATGCTATTGTTGGGACACTTCTAAACATGCCCGGAAAAACAAAGGATGGTTTAAATGCAAGAGCAGATATGGTTGCAATGGGTAGAAAGGAGTTAGCCCTAGAAAAACGAGGCAAGCGCACGTACCTTCCACCAGCTTGCTACACTTTGTCTAAAGCAGAAAAAACCAGCCTTTGTGAGTCTTTACATAGTTTAAAAGTACCTGCAGGTTATTGTTCAAACTTCAGGTCGATTATTTCGGAAGTTCATCCATACATAGAAGAAAATATTTCAATTGATGAAAATCCTTCTAAAAATGATGTTGAGTTGACTCATAGGCATGATAAATCGTTCTTAGCATGGTTCAAGGAATGGGTGGTAGCCGAATTAAGCAATAATCTTGAATTTTCTACTACATTGATCTAGCTAGCATATGGATGTAACAGGGTTGTCCAAACTTTTGAAGGGTATGACATCAATGGTTTTTCATTTTACACGAGGTGACAAGATGAAAAATCGACAATGCAGAATAGTGGGGTTTCAGTTGTTGCGTTAACCCCGGAATATGCAAGCAAAAAGAACAACACGTTGGTTGAGAAGAGGAGGATGTTCTATGGATTCATTGATAATATATTGGAGCTGAATTATACGGAAAAATTAAAGATTTCTTTGTTCCAATGTCAATGGGTAGATGGTCTTCATGGTATCATGAAAGATGAACATGATTTCTTAACACTTGTGAACCCAAACAAACTGGGTCATCAAGAAGATCCATTCATTTTAGCTTCTCAAGCAAAACAAGTTTTTTACATGTCAGATCCTACAGATAAGCGGTTGTCAATCGTTTTTGAAGAAAAGAGGCGCATACTAGGCATTGATGATGTGGTTGATGAACAAGAGTATGATCAACAATTTCATGAAATGCCATCCTCTCTACTTGGTGCACCTGTAATTGACATGATCATAGATCATAATGCAACTTTAACTCGACAAGATCACAATGAAGGCTATTATATCTAATGTATGTGGTATGTGTATAAATTTGACTTGCGATATAGCATTGTTCATTTTTTACACCACTTTTGTTTTGTCTAATATACTTATAATTTCTCTCTGTTTTTTTTGGATCGTGAGCAGGTGCTTTGTTCTGAAAGTGGGTGGCAGCCAGGAAGGCAAAAGTATACTGCTGTTGCTCTTGATTTTTCTTCTTTTGTAATTGATAACAAGTATAGATTTTGAAATTGATAAATAAATATTAATATTTAGGTGAATTTAATTTATTTTATAAACATGAAGAGCAGTAAGCTCACATACATTAATTTAATTTTCAATAAAGTTATAACCAAAATCTATATTTAATTAGGATTCAAATTGAACTTTATATATAAATTAGTGATGAAGCTTAGATATATTGTCAATTTTTAAATATGATTCTGATTTCCTATCTGTTTTAATTTAAGTTGCAACCGCGTTTTTATAGAAAAAAATTGTAAATAATGTATTGCGGACGGTTCTCAAGTAATGACCATCCGCAATACGTATTCCGGACGGTCATTATATATGAACCGTCCGGAATACTTAATTTTCAAAATGAACTTTATATAAAATTATTAATGAAGCTTAGATATATAGTCAATTTTTAAATGTGATTCTGATTTCCTATCTGTTTTAACTTAAGTTGTAGCCGCCTTTCCATAAAAAAAATTGTAAATAATGTATTGCGGACGGTTCTCATGTAATGACCATCTGCAATTCGTATTCCGGATGGTCATTATTTATGAACCATCCGGAATACTTAATTTTCAAAATGAAGGAGAAATAAACCTTTTAATTTAACATACTTATTACAAACGGTTCTCATGTAATGACCGTCCGCAATACGTATTACGGACGGTCATTATGTATAAACCGTCCATAATACACTTCTATTTTTTCCCAAATTTCAGCGTTATAAACCTCGCGCTTTTTTTCCTTTTCCGCCGCACCCCTCGACTTGATATCCTATCCTCCACTTCCTCCGACACCGTGAAACTCCTAAGCCCTAAAAGAAAAACCTCAGCCACATCCTAAATCCTAATCGAACCCACTATCTTCGCCATCCTCCGGCGCCGCTTCTCTCTCCAGCACCGATTCTCCTGTTCTCTTCTTCCTTTTCGTCTGATTTTGGATGGTTTGTGTTCATCTCACTCCTTATTTCCCTAATTTCCTTCCGTTTCTGAAGTTTTCTTACTCAGACCATTTCTGTTGCCTTATTTTTTCTCTTTCTGTCTACTGTTTGGTTGATGTTAATTTTAACTTCAACTGTTTGGGATTTTTGTGTTGTAGGGAGGATTGATAGGATTAGCTGCTGCGATTGTAGGGTTGATTTTTAAAAGCTGCCCAACATCTTGAGGTAATTTTGCTCGAGAACTAGTCTACTAATCCAATTTTGCTTGAGGTGATTTTGCTTGAGAAATTAATGTGAAGAGCACAAACAAATGCAAATAATTTCTTCCAAAAAAGACTGCTGCATAGTGCATACTGCAATTGTAAGCCTTGACACAAATTATTAAATTCAATAATACAATTAGCGTAAAGTGCTCAT
>CATIWQ010086013.1:0-12777 GCA_949673415.1 Euphorbia schlechtendalii | reverse complement strand
TTCTTGAAGTCTTATTTTGATTGTGATCAATTGTTGTGGCTAGACAATTGAGAATCAACCCCATAACAGGTTCTTTCATCCAATTCGAAAGGTAGCGTTAACTATATGTTAGCTTGATTGTTCGTTTTATTTGCTAGGGTTGGTTATGCTATTGCTACCTTTTTATCTCATACTCTGTTTTTCTATCTTCTTATTTGTGTTTCACTTTAAATTCACTATTTTCCATCCTTCACATCAATTGGTATCAAAGCACAATTTAAATTGCGGTTTGAATTCTGTTCAGATTTATTCTTTTCGTCATAACTTTTTCTCTACAATTTGGATTCTTATGTTTCAAAAGCCATTAGATTCTTAAGACAAAGATCTATAACTTTTCTGTAGACTTTACATTAAAAATTGTTTTAAAACTTAGTCTAAAATGAATTCGAAATTCGAGAACTTATTTATTAAAATTTTCTTTTTTTTTACTTTGTTTATCGAGTCTTGCATTTATTTTTTTTACTCCATATTTTTAGGATATTTTAAGTTGTGTTTTTTTTCTCGAAATTTTGGTTGACTCTTTTTGGTTCTGGTTATTCGTTATTATTTAACCTGATTTATTGTGATCAATCAACATAATATCAAAGAGCGCGGAGAACTTGTGAGTATTCTACTTGATTCTTTTCTTACATTTTACCAATAGTTTTTCTATGCTGTTTGTCTAACCATGTCTCGCAAGGATACGGAATTCTCCTCCTATGAGGTGTATCCAAAAGAGCTAAGGAAAGTTGTTGCAGGAATGAATAAATTGAATCAATAATTGTTTAAGATTAAAGATGAGTTTAAACAACCAAATTTTAAGGGTACACCCAAAAAGTAGAAGCAACATACTTACATCAAGTATGGTTATCAGGAATAGCAATATGATCTATAATCGCAAAGGAGATCTAGGGAACTTCCACTTCAAGATGGTAATTTTGATATTACTAAACTTACAACACCCTCTCTCCAAGGTACAAGTAAACTGAATTTTGACAATATATTTCATGCTCGTTGTCGTGTCTGAGAGAAAGTATGTAGTATGATTGTGGATATTGGTAGTCCTTGTAATATTGCTAGTACCACCATGGTTGAGAAGTTGAATCTGCCCACAATTACATATCTAAGGCCTTATAGACTTCAACTTAATAATAGTGATGAGGTGAACGTGACTCGACTAACCTTGGTCGATTTTTTGATTGGTAAATTTCATGACCAAGTTTTATGTGATGTGGTACCAATGCATGCAAGCCATATACTTTTAGGTCGTCCATGGCAGTTTGATCGTGAGGCCGTTCATGATGGAAAATCGAACAAAATCACTCTCATTAAGGAACGAAAACGTTACACCTTATTACCTTTGACATGGGAGAAAGTTTACCAAGATTGGCTTCATATTCAAAATTCAAAATCTAAGGAAGGGGTTTTGGTTAAGGCGAAAGAAAACAAGAGTGATACGATTAGTAAGGGTGAGAAGAGAGAAAAGGCTAGTGGGATGAGCAAAGTAGTTTTGAGGAGGGAAGAAGGTAAGGGCATTGTAAAAGCCACTACTTTTTATGCCAACATGAGAGATCTAAAGCTAGCTGAAATCACTAATTTGAAATTGTTTTCATTAACTTGTAATGGTTTTAGCTTTGTTGTAACTAAATTTGACCATTCTCCTCCTAGTGTGGTTTTCTCTTTGTTGCAACAATTTGATGATTATTTTCTAAAAGAGATTCCATATGAGCTACTTCCTATTCGAGTGTTCAAATGGACCATCTATACCGAGTCCTCCAGTTTATATGAGAATTTTTTAAGAGATGACCACACTCCAAAGAATGCCAAAGAATTCCTTGACACTACGCATAATTCGAGGGTAAATCATTTTTAAAGAGAGAGGGAATGACACGAATCAAGGAACATCAATTATTAAGCTTAGAAATGATAAAGACTTGGAATTGAAGTGGGAAGATCCATTTCTAATTACATTTACAAAGTCTAAATCAAAATGTGTTCAAGAAGTTTTAAATGAGCAAATCAAAGAGATTTTGAAGATTTCGTATTGGATGCAAGTTTCAACAAAGTCTAGTAAGGTCAGCTTAAGAAAAGATGAAGAATTTTAATATTTGATTCAAGTATTGAAGAGGAGTTCAAGACTTGGTCTAGTTGGAGATGGCTTAAGTGAGCTTTGGACACGCATGTGTAAATCACATGTTAACCCATTGGGATCTTGGCTAATTCTTATTGGATCAATAACATGATAGAAGACTATGAAGTGGTTGTTATATAATGTATTATTTTAATTTAATTAGATTTATTTTATTATTTAATAGTTAGTATACTTAGTTTCCTAGTTTATTTTATATTTCAAATTAGAGTAGGATTCTTTTCTTATGCTTTAAGGAATTCTATCATAAAACTATTAGGACTTTAGTATTTTATTTTTAGCAAACTTTACATCTAATTTCGTGCCATAGGTTAGTAATATTATATGTAGATGTATTTTTTTTATGTATTTTACATAGTTTTTTGATGATTAATAAATTTTCAGATTTCCTTTGCGGAATTTTCAGCTTCTTCTTTGGGTGCGAGTGATTGTAATTTTGTTCTTGAAGTTTTATTTTGATTGTGATCAACTGTTGTGGCTAGACAATTAAGAATCAACCCCATAATAGGTTCTTTCATCCAATTCGAAAGGTTGCGTTAATTATATGTTAGCTTGATTATTCGTTTTATTTGCTAGGATTGGTTATGCTATTGCTACTTCTTATATTACACTCTGATTTTAAATATTTTATCCTATTTTTTTGTTTCATTAAATCTCAATTCATGGTCGGAACATTCATTGAGTTCGGCGTAGCCGGATTCATATCAGTATTCCTAAATATTTGAATAAATAACTTCTGTCCGAGCACAAGAAAAAAATTAATTCGTATTGAGTGTGTAATTTATTAAACATAGGTTTAATTGCAGAACTGTACATATATAATTAGGGAAATTATATTTGCTTGGAGGAAAAAATAAAGAAAATGACAAGCATAAAAAGAGATAATGTGTAGTGGAGGCACACAAGTAGGCCATTATTAAATAGGGTCATTTGGTTAATTCAAATCTCACCCCACCAAGTGGAATGGAATTATAATTACTAGTACTACTAGACACCACTATCTTTATCTTTATTTTTATGTATATTTTTGTGAAATGAAATCACAATTCCAATATCTCCAATGTTCCAATTTATGGGTAATTAAGAATCCGGTATAGTTCAATTTGAGATGCAAAGAGAATAAGTGAAAGGAGACACATGTAAAATACATTTATGAAAAAGCGAGTAAGAAATTTCAATTATAACTAATATACAAATAAAATTATCAAAATAAAATACTTGTTTATAATAAAAATAATTATCTACTCTACCCAAGAATAATTATAATTGGCTATCATTTCTCTATATTCTACAAGAAATAACACAGTTGTTAGGAGGGATGGTAATGCCCTTATACAGTTCGGATCTAACTTGGTCCCGACCCGGATCCGTTTGAATGTATTAGATCCATATCTATCTCGAATCTGTTGGATCTATGTTTTTAGGATCCAGATTCAACGAATCCGCATCCATAAATGAACTCATGTAATTAATATCTAATTCTTAGTTTTAGGTTCCAAACTATACATTTCGTCTTGTTTTAAATAGTTTACATGCTAATTTACTTATGTTCATATAATTGAACTTACATAAACCTCAAATAATATTAACTATCCAATAAGTTCGAGGAAAATAATAAATAAAAATATGCAAATAGTATTCAATTAACCTTTAATTAAGGGTCCTAATTTCATTGTAAAATCCAGTACCGGATTTGCATCTGTTTTCTTAGACTCAGATACGACTTGGATTCGACAAAATAATATCTATGTCCTGAATAATGGATTTGGATCCACGAATTCGAACCGGATCCAGAATCCGTTACCGTTCCTAGTTGTTACCATTGCTTAAAAAGTAAAAGGAATCTGCTATCAATTAACAATCTAAAAATTTAAATAACAAGTTAATTAGAATATAGATAATCTAAAAATTTAAATAACAAGTTAATTAGAATATAGATAATTGATTAGTAATAGAAAAGATTGTTAAAAAAGTAATAGAAAAAGACAAATTCATTGTCAATTGATAATGTAGGAGTAGTTACATCACATCTAGTAGAACTTTAGGCCTTTAGGGTATCCAAATTTAAAATGGTATTATTCGAAATACTTTCTGCTAATATGAAAAGTATACACATTGTTGCATAGATAATATGCCCATTATTTATTAAATAAAAATTGGATGTATGGAATTATATTTGAAGTCACTGAACAAAAAAATCTATTTAAACGTTTGTATTGTGAAATATAAGTTTCAATATTTTTTCATTTTATAATTTAAAAGATTATGAACCATTAAAAGAGTTGCAGATCACTGAAAGAGTGGGTGGGAAGCTATTTTATTAATTCGAAATCAATAATCTCGAAAATTAAATTAATTTGATTTTATGTAAAATGGATTGAATATTTATAAAGTAAGAATTTCAAGCACATTTCTAAATTTAGCACAAAATTTTAGAATATGGTATCATGCATTAAGTAATTCTTTAGTAAGTTACAAAAGAAAAACATCATAAGTTGTAAAACTAATAAATATTATATGAACAATGGAGTAGTGAAGCTACTTTGTAAAAAAATAATGAACTAATTTCTTTGTCTTGTATATTTACATTAAAAAATTTGATTGATTATTACTTGGTTTTGCATCTAATTGCGCATTATAATATTACATTCGTAAACAAACTGAATTAAGTCGAATTTTGACTTGTTCATGTTTGGTTCGCTAAGTTTTAACAAGCTCAAGTTAAGTCGAACTTGGTTTTTTTTAGTTAAAAATTTATATAAGTGAACGATTCATTTAGCATATTTTTTATCACAAACTATTCACAAATAATTCATTCGTGCTCAAAATTCATTTTCAAGAACGTTTTATTTAGCAAATTGTTTATTTACGAATTGTTTACAAACAACTCATCTACTTATTTGTGAAATTATATATCATTATTCATTAACAAACTCATTTATTTGTTTACAAATAAAAATAATAATATTAAATGTATTACATTAAATAATATTAAATTTACCCACTGTAATACTATTGAATCATCGTAAAATAAACTGTTAAAAAGTCCATAATCGACAAAAATTGGAATTAAAATAATAAATAGATAACATACTTAAAATTATAATTTATTCATTATTAAATTTTCAATTTTAATATTTAAAAGAAAGATTTTTTTAATTGAAAGCCTAAACCGGAAAATCTGAGCTCAGATTATCATTAAAAGTAATAAATCTGATTTATGAGTTTTAATAGCAAGTTTATTAATTTATTCAGTTTTAATATGTGATTTTTTTATTCAATTTTCATTTATTAACCTAAAGAACAACTCAATATAAATTTGAATTACATCTAGCCGAGTTTTTGTCATACTTCAGTGTATATCAACTACTTATCTCAGTCATAGCCTTAATTACATAGTATTTGTTTTCTACAAATTAGTATTTAGTTGTTATTAAAATTCAACCAAATTTCATATCACTTTAAATTTATAAAAATAAAACCATACAAAAATCCACATTAAGTAGTACACATTATTAAGGAGTGATTACAATTGTAAAATGGGTGGGGGCTGCCTGGCGACCAAAAAAAAAGAGGCAACATCAGAAAGCCAACGAAGCATGTCCATTAATAATTCAAATTATTACGTCATTCATTACATCATACCCCGACAAGCTATACCATTCATGTGGCACAATCACAGCCGTTTAAAGCTTCAATCCCACACCATATATTTAACCCAGCCTACACCTGATTTCTGCCCCTTCTTTTTTTCCGCCCTTATCAGACCCCTACTCTATTATTCCCCTTTTTGCTCCCCTATTACATATCAAACCCAATTTCAATTCCAAACACACACGCAAACCAAAAAGCAGAACTGAGAACTGAAAAAGGCAGATCGGAATCAGGATCTCACGGCAAAAGATGACCGGCATAACGGAGGTAGAACGCGATAATTATTCGATGATTAACTTTGAGGAAACGGAATTGCGCCTGGGATTACCGGGTGGCTGTAATGGAAATGACGGAGATCTGATTATCAGCAAGATTTCTGGTGGTAATGGAAAGAGAGGTTTCTCTGAAACTGTCGATTTGAAGCTCAACCTTTCCACTGAGGAAACGGTGAAAGATGTTGCAGAGAATGATAAGATGAAGGAAAAATCTGCTCTTCCAGCTTCCTCTCACGATCCTGCCAAACCTCCAGCCAAGTAATTTCTCTTCTTTGAAATTTTAGTTTTCGCCTTGTGGATCTGATATGCCTTTGCTAAATCTTAGTTAATTACTTTATTTAGTGCTTGAAAATATCTAGTTAATTGATTAATTATGCGATATTTATTGTTTGTATGTATTTGAGATTATAAATTGAAGTAAATTTGTTGCAATTTAAGAATTTTATTAATTACGACTTACCATTATTGGTGGAGGAATTTGAGGGAGAAGGAATTTCCATTAAATTGTTGGAAATTTTCATGGCTTAGGTTTGGTTGTCGGGAGCATATGAAAAGAAGTGAACACAAGGAATATCAACTTTTCTCGACAGCCAAACAATTAAAAGATAGAGGATAATAGAAAAAAAGGAGAGAGAAAAAGAAAGTCTACAGCTAAGCAAACCAAACCAGGTTCACATGAGACATAAGTTATTCAATTGTACTGAGTAATTCATAAATTAAGAAATATATAAAATATACTTGTTTGACCATTAATTGCTTTATAGTAGACTTATCCTGAAAGCCGAGTTTGGCGAGTTTTTTTAAAAAAAACGCTTACCTAAGTCTATACTTTAGAATTTCGGGTTCGGACCGGGTTTACAAGATCATTCCCAAATCCGGCTCAAATTCATGAATATTTTTTTGTTATAAATTTTTTTATTAAATTAAGTTAAAAACATATAAAGTATATCAAAATATATTTAAATTTTTAATATAATTGCATTGTTTACTTAAAATTTTTAATATTTAGTAAAATTTATTGTAATCAAGTATACAAATTTAATAGGATAAAATATAAGAACTTTAAATAATTATAAATTTAATGTATAAATAAATAATAAATAAATAAAATTATTCGTCGGGTCAGGTTTAGGCCGGGCTTGGGTATTTATATAAAAACCAAGCCCGGCCCATAAATCTTCGGGCTTCGATGGGCTTGGACTCGGGTTGGGTTTTTTTAAAAAACGAGTGTCCAAACCCGGCCAGTTGAAGTGGGCTCGGGCCGGGCCGGTATCCCGGCCCGCGAACAGGTCTACTTTATACTATGATCATTTGCTGGATATTTATTTATAATTAAATTTAAATTATATTATGATATAAAATAAATACTAGTACAATTGAATTTCAGGGCGCAAGTGGTGGGTTGGCCACCAATCAGGTCATTCCGGAAAAATGTGATGACTGTGCAGCAAAACAGCAGTGAACCTGCCACCACCTCCGCCGGAAGTAGCGGCGGTGCAGCTTTTGTGAAGGTTAGCATGGACGGTGCACCCTATTTACGTAAAGTGGATTTGAAACTGTACAAAAGTTATCAAGAACTCTCTGATGCGCTAGGAAAAATGTTCAGCTCATTTACCACTGGTAATAATTTCTCTATTGACTCTACCAAAATATAAATCCCAATTCATCTTAAATAGTAAATAAAAGGGAGTTTTGGGTTTGTTTGTTTGTTTGAAGGTAATTGTGGATCACAAGGAGTATTAAAGGATTTCATGAATGAAAGCAAATTGATAGATATGTTGAATGATTCTGAATATGTTCCAACTTATGAAGACAAGGATGGGGATTGGATGCTTGTAGGAGACGTCCCATGGGAGTAAGTTTTCTCAAAGTAACTCATTAATTATGAAATTTAAACCTTCAAGTAATATTAGTTAACTAAAGTCTAATATGATTCCTAATTGGTGCAGAATGTTTGTTAACTCTTGCAAAAGATTAAGGATAATGAAGGGATCTGAGGCAATAGGACTCGGTACGTAGCTTATAATTACTTTCACTTATCCTATTTGGGTTTTTGTTGATATCCCGAAAAGTACTTGAAAAACATGCCGGATGGTCCCTAAATTTTGCCGTTTATGTAAATCGCAGCACCTAGAGCAGTGGAGAAATGCAAGAACAGAAGCTGAAGATGTTATTTTTGTGGATTGTTTTGAATTCGAAAAAGATGGACTCCATGTTTGTATGATTTAAGGAGCGCAAGCAGACCGGCTCAAAGACGGATTGAGCAAGGAGTTTAAACTTGAATGTCTGTACCATGTTTTTTTATTATTACTGTTTTCTTTTTGTTTGTTGTGGCCTTGTGTATGAATATATGAGAAATATGTTGGAAGATTTATTAGGACATCAAGTGATTAACAATAATAAATAGGAAATGTTTATAAAGTCCTTGTTGAATTGATTATTCCTCATTGATTTATTTGATTTTTCTGTAAATACGAAGTATAATGAGTAACAAATTTAATGAGGTGAAATTAGAATGATATGATTGGTGGATGGGTTAATGCAGTGGAATTGAATAATGGGATAAGGTTTGAAGGAGGAGCAACGGGGGTTGTCGGGGAAATTAATAAAATTAATTTTATGAATCAAATTACAAGATTTATGAATTTATCAGTTGCATTTTTTAAAAAAATTTATTTAGCAACTGCGCTTGATTTTATCAGTTGCATTTGATTTTACCCTTGTCCATTCGGATGGCATCCCATTCGGGACTGCAATGCTTTTTCTCCTTTGAAGTACAAGCTACAACTCTTAAAATACCAATAATCCAAAGAAAGTTTTTGTTTTTCTACTCTGTTTCTAATTAGGAGCTTAATTTCATTCGCTGGTATCTTTTTTGGGTAATTAGAAGTTTTCCAGCTGGAGTGGGATAGTTTTAGTAATGCAATATTGAATATACAGAAAGCAAACCATTCGCACATATAAACACAACGATTTTTACTTCCTTTCGCTTGGTCTTAATATTCCAATCTTTTGAAGAATAATTCAAGGATCTAAGGAAGTTAGTTTTATTGATTGCTTAAAAAATCAAAGAAAATTCCTCAGAAGAGTTTTTGTAGAGAAATGTATAAACCCTAAGAACTAAGCCTTAATAGAAACAAAAAAGAAGAAGACTCTAAGCAAACAATACAGAAATTACAAAAGCATGCACTAACCATTTGAAGAAAACAGAAATATATAGCCTTCAAAGGAGTGATGCGAGCAGTAACCGCCTAACAACCAAGCTAACCACTTGCATGATGATTCCATCACAACCGCTTATCAAAAGTGATGAAGTAAGAGGAATCAAATGGCTTGTAGCTGGAATGTCATAGAAGAACACAAGTAGTAGAGAGGAGAGGAACAGACAGACGGAAACAAAACATAGAAATCCTAGGACTGAAAAATTACTTATATCGCTATCCCAACTCAAAAACTGTGCAATTTGAATTAAGACCAGGATAAGTAAGCTTTCAACCGGGGTTTCTTAATATGGGCTCAGAGAAATGACTATAAAGAATACAACTCTGACATTAAGACTTACAATACAATCAGACTAGGTATAAAACATCTATAAACCTAACCGTTTTCTAGTGGTAGGTGTATTTCCCTTGATATTTTTTTGTGGGGTTTCATTATTTTGATGAAATTTTGGTTTTGAAAATTGATGATTAAGATTTTGAAATTGAATTTTAATTACATGATAATCATGCTTCAAAGAAACCTAATTGTTTGTCCTATACATTATACAAATACCTGGTGAGTGGTGATTGCTGAATTAGAACTCAAGAAAAGGACAGCAGCAGAAACGAAGATGAAGAGATGAAAAGGGTAAAATGGGTAGAAAATAATTAAAGATTGCACATGTTACAGTATTTTTAGGTGGAAATTAACCTGGTCAACGGTAAACATTAAGGTCAAAAGTCATTTTGATATTCATATTACTTTCCTCATTTCAAAAACGAGGCATTTTAAGTTTTTTTTTTTTTATCAAACCAATAAAATATTTATTACAACAACAATAATGATTAATTAATTTATTTTTTTTATAACAAAATTTTCCTTCTTCTGAATTATTAATATATAAATTTTGTTTATACTTTATCTTTCCTAAATAATATAAAGTTAAATTAGAAAATTTTTTTAATTAAACCAAAATAAAAAAAGTCTAGAAAGATTTAGTAAACTATTAAGTTTATGCAATTTTGTCAAATTTTGAAATTCATATTATATCATAATATAAGTAAATGTAAAGTTTATGTATCACTGACAATTTTAACCTATATAAGATCTTATATATTAAATTTTTTATTGCGTTTCCATCCATTGAAAACTGGTATAAGAGATCTTAAACCAAGTATAAGAGTTACCTATATTATTCATTTTTCTTGTTTTTATTTTCTCTATACAACCAATTTTTCTTTTCCGCAAATGATTTGATGGAAGGTATATTTTGATATAGAAAGAACAAAGGTAAAATAAGTGGAAAGTACGAATCAAATTTGTCCAAAATTACGAAAACTAAATAGAAATTAACGATAAATAAAAGAAAACTAAAGCATAACTAAGGATATTGGTGGAAGTCGTGTCTTATGACTCTTATTAGTGGAAGGATTTATAGACTAAAGAGATGCAGGAACACGGTAGTCAAAGAAAAACGAGAAAGGAAAAGGAATGAAAAGGGATAATTAAGATTCTAATTAATGCTAAATTAAGCGATATAAGTGAGGTATTAATACATAATTTAATAAAACAAACAAAAGGTATTAAGTAGTATAAGATTGGTACAAGTGAGAAATTACTTCGTTGTAATATAATGTCACTGCATCAGAAGGTACAAGTTATGAAAAAATATGAATTAGACAATGTATAAAACAGGTATGTATATATAGGTCCTGTTTGAACTTTGAAATAAGCATCACGTTACTTAATTTTCCAGCATCATAAAACACAAACAGATATGCTAATTCTATGTTAATTTTCATTGCAATGTCAAATTCTTCTAACTTTTCTTGTTATTGCATTGTTCTAGTTTGCACTTAAAGGTATTGAAAGTGTAAATTTGAAATTCATCTTTATTCCATTATTAGCAATTTCAATTTTCAGGTAACAACTATCTTTATTTTCTGTTTTTGCAATGTTTACTTTTTTACTAATGTTATAGATGTGATATCTCCAGTTCTAAGCATATTAGTTTCTAGTCATTGATTTCAATTCGTCTTAATAGTCTTGTGCCTTTAAATCTGCAAAAAGCTGGGACTTATGCTCAACATAAAGCTTAGAACTCGCCTACACGCAACAATGCATTATGCAATTGCGACTTAGTCCGACTTACAGCATAAAGTCGAACATCAGGTTTGTTGCACTAGCTAGGTAAAACAAAATTGAAAACTAAAAGCTAATTACAACAACAACTACTGCGTAAACTGGCGTACCACAATTATGTTGGGATTCTTCATCGAAAAATTAATCACAAAGGCGGAAACGATTAAAATTTCTAAAATCCGGAATAAGATCTTTTTCCAGGAACGATTCGAATGGTTTAAAAGTGATAAGATTACATAAAATAAAACTCATCTGAAGTCTCTTTTGAGACAGAAGAAACAAAGCTCGCAGGGAGGGAGCTTCTCCAACGTCACATGCACGAACCCCTCTTGATTCGGAACCGGTGCTAGGCGAAATTGATGAAAGCCAAAAGCAAACTCAAGAACTTAATTAATTTTTGGAAAAAAACAAAAGGGACGGCACTATTTGTTAATTATCCAAGAGGAAACATTCACGTATCTCACTTTTTAATTAACATACCATTTATATTATATTAGTTTTTTTTATTTAAAATAAAACTAATATAGCCTTATCGCTTTTTTCAAAATTAGTACAAATCATGTACACTTCTAATTTGACTTTAATTAGCCATGTAACATATATCCAATTAGAATTAGGATTATGTTGGGTTAGGTTTATTTATAAATTGACATCAATTAAAATATCATTTAATAATTAAATCCATAGATTTAATTTCTTAAATTTATTTTAATTGTCAACTTTATGAATTTTCAATTTAACCCACATGTTTAATTAAAACCTTTATACTTTAATTTAATTCAATGAATAACATAAATAACTTTATGTTATACCATTTAATTCAAATTAAATATTTCTTGAGTTATAAATATCATTTAATTAAATTGACCTCATATGTCAAATAATTAATAATCACACTTTCATCATGTCTTGTAACATTACATGTACAAGAAATCCCGAATCAGTGATTCAAAGCGCACGATCCTTTGGGTCTGTCCATATATTGGTAATGGGCTTTACCCATAGACTGTAAGCAGATTCTAGCAAACCATTACAGCCACCAATTGGGACAAATTACAGCCGTCTGAAAAAGACACCGAACTTAGTAGTTATCTCACAAAGTCCTTTGCCTATTGACATCGATATAATGAACAGAGACATGGTACCATCACCCTCTCTAGCAGTTCATAATATTTCTTGATCTAGAATGAAATGATTTTTTCAAATAAGTTCTCAACTCATTTGGACATGTCTTAATCCCTTTCATTCATCAAGTGGCCAGTGATTCAATTCGATTTGCAAATCGAATGGCAATCCTATCACTTCAACACTACTACTAACATGGTCATGAAATATATC